>CM056388.1:217892-245295 GCA_029718625.1 Synaphobranchus kaupii
GGAACGAAAACCAGCATACACAGGGGTACTCCAGGACCAGGGTTGGGACCACTGATATAGAGGATACAAGAGTTTGGCAATCTCAACAAGCCTGCCAAGTTTGGTGATTCTAGGCCAAACCAGCTCACGGGAATTTTAGGTGAAAGGGGAGAAAAAAAGAAAAAAAAAGAATCTGAACAAAAACAATAGGGTACCAGCAGCTACGTCCCCTAATAAACAAGCAAACTGCTGGCTATTAGCTTTGCAGCTGCAATTACTGGGATTAATATAAATTGCTGTGTAGCATTCTCTGTGTGGTCTTTTCAGCAGGTGATCTGTTCGGTAGTGCAGCATCGTGTCATATGACTCTATAAGATCTGGTTTGAGTTTGAGAGAGAGCATGTCTGACAGGAATTGTCTCTCATTGAAACTAGAGCAAGAGAACAAGATCTATGCAGATGCAGTCAGTAAATGTGGGCCATAGACTATATCTACTGCTGTCTTTCCTTACCAGCTCTGCTGATTAAATTATACTGAGTCAGCTCGGAGTCCATCCACAGGACTCGGACCAGTGGTTTTAAACGGACTTATCTTGCTGCAGACCTTCTCCAGTTGAGTAACAGAATCAGCAATAGCAGCAGAGTGTCTAGTTTTTGGTGTCAGAGCTAGTATTCATATCAAAGAATATGGCCATGCTTGGCACAAAATGGTGACGTTATCTGTCGTGCCACCTTTTCCAGGAGAGACGGATACCATCTAGGCGCCGGTGTGGTAGTGTTAGCTTTCACAGTGCGGGAGGCATGTCCACTCTACTGGACATGTACAGGCCTGCTACACATTTGTCTAGTACGACATTTCTATTTCTTCAGTGTGTGAAGCATCTCTGTCAGCTCTTGCAGTTGTAAATCTGAGTCTCAGTGTGACTATGAATACATAACCAATGCCTTTTTCTGCCTGAAATATTATAGTGCAATGTGGAGTGTGTGTATACATCACGTTCTGTACAGTTATTTGTAGTGTAATTGACCCCCTGGTTCTGCGTAGGGTAACAAGATCTGAGAATGGCTGGTAGCTCACAGAACATAGCTAGCTATAGCTCAGCCCGCTCCCTACACATTAACATCTCACACTTTTTCTGACCAGACGTCTTCTACTCTTACTCTGAAAAAATACCATGCACTGTGTGCATCACAAGACTCCAAAAATGCATCCTCCTTTCCTCCACTACCACCTCCTCTCCTCCGGCCCCAGAAGCCGATCTTTGTGTCCTAATCTAATATTGCTGATTACATATTAATGGTTACATATTAATTAAATGACGCAAACCGCAATGTCAGGTACACTTTATGCTGTACGTGCAACTACTTGTACTTTTGCATACTTCCGGGTAGGAGATGAGTGGAGGTGAGGAGCGAGGAATATTGGGACTCACCCTCTGTGGTGCTAGCTGCTGGCAGCTACCCCATTGTTGATTTTCAACAATGCATTTGTCTGTGTGATTCTGCATTTGTGAATGCACCCTGGTTTGCTCCTGCTCACGTCAACCAATCACATGCACACACTGGCTGTGTCACATGCACAGTGTGTGTAACATGTTTTGTGGTCTTCCTCAGTGAGGAGGGAATGAGAGTGGATTTTGTAGTAGTAAATTGGATAATTGCGGAACGGGATTGAATGATTGAATGAGTGGTTGGTACTCATGGGGGAATTGATTGATTGAAGTGGGGACGCAAGGGGCTGGGTTTCCTGAGGAATAAATGGAACGCACCTGGAGTGAAAGGGGAGAATTGACGGGAGGGTGAGCGAGAGAGGGGTGGCTTGCCTCTGAGCTCCCGAAATGTTTGACAGTGTATTTCCTTTTCGTTTGGTTTTATTAAGTTTGGTTAGCTTTTATTTCTGTGCGAATGTGTTGTGTTGTGTGTACGGTGGCGTACTGCAGAGCCGGTCAGTGCGACGGAGCCAGTGGAACCGGGGATATTGTGATGAGCTTTTGCTGGGGGAAACGACTTCCCCTAGACTGTAAAGAATGTGTTTGCGCCGTACTTGAGCACAGCGTGCATGGATCCCAGACCGGTGTGAGCGGGGAACTGAGTGGCAGAGGGTGTGTACGTCTCTCCCCTTGCCTAGAGTCGGTGTCCTGTGGCGTGACCGGCGAGTGTGATGAGGGCGAAGGCCTGTGACCTGAGGCTCGCCCGAGTGGGGGGACAGGCATAACCCCCGTTGGCGACCACCAAAGAGTGGCGAAGCTGTCCCATTGTGTGTTGCATGTGTATGGTTATTTGTTTGGCCTGTATTTTTTCTTTTATTTGGTGGTAGTCCTCCAAGTGGGTGTGGGCAGGACTCCACTACTTTGTGTGTGTGTGTGTGTGCGTGTAGACTTTTGAGGGGGGGGTGCGTGTAGACTTTTGAGGGGGGGTGCGCGTAGACTTTTGAGGGGGGGGCGCGTGTAGACTTTTGGGGGGGGGGGCGTGTAGACTTTTGAGGGGGGCGTGTAGACTTTTGAGGGGGGGGGGCGCGTGTAGACTTTTGGGGGGGCGTGTAGACTTTTGAGGGGGGGGGGGGGCGTGTAGACTTTTGAGGGGGGGCGTGTAGACTTTTGAGGGGGGGGGGGCGTGTAGACTTTTGAGGGGGGGGGGCGTGTAGACTTTGGTGGAAGGCATATTTCTTCATATATTTATAAATATGCACAGTGAAAATGGTGACGTTAAATCCCCCCATGAAGTTTAATTAGAGTTTGAAGTTGGCATCTCATAGCCTTGTATATAACAGTACTACCTACATTTTGACCACAAGATGGTGCCATTTTAACAGATAGTTGAAATGGCACCATCTAGGTGGTCAAAATGTGGTAGTACTATATGTGATATACATCTCATATCCTTGTATTTCACATAGTACTACCACATTTTGACCACAAGATGGTGCCAATTCAACTATCTGTTAAAATGGCACCATCTTGTGGTCAAAATGTGGTAGTACTGTTATATACAAGGATATGAGATGGCCAACTTCAAACTCTAATTAAACTTCATGGGGGGGATTTAACCATCACCATTTTCACTGTGCATATTTATAAATATATGAAGAAATAATAATCCAAGTCACAGCTTCTCATGTGTTTTCCCGCATAATTTATGCTAACAGATATTGGTGATTTTAAACATGTTTCAACCTCTCTTTTTCACTCCAGCTTTTCTGCAGCCCCGCAAGCAATTGTGGCCCCGGTTTATCTGTGTGCAAACCCAGTGCGTACGTTCTGAAGTGTGCCGGTGTCCCAGGTGCAGTGGTATGTATATTTATGTCTCAGACTCAGGTCCCAGGGCCTCGTTGTCACGACTTTGGCCTGGTTCATATCTCAACACTTGTGAATTGTAGTATCAGAATCCATGTCAAGAACTAGGCCGTTACAGGTGTCGAGAATTTACGGCAGATACAAGTCTTAAGGCCTCAGAGTGCGACCAGCAGCTGCAACAAGCCTTAAGACCGTCTGGAATCTGCCCTGGGTGGATCCATGACCCAAAACCTCTGAAATCTGTGCCGTCCTAGGCTCATAATTGGTGAAATTGTGGGCCACATGGCCAATAAAACTAACCGTTTGGTAAATAATGAAGAATTCAAAGACAAAGCAAATGATAACGAGCCAAACCTGCATTGTGTTAAGGAAAAAATTTAACTTGCGTTCAATTACCTAATTAGGAGCCTAATCACCTGAGTTGTTACTTCTTCTTTGTAATTGTTTGCAATATAACACAATGAGCATAATGAACATGGGTTTTTTTTCTTCTTCATGGCATGCATAGCTATTGCTAACATAACGTGGCTTAAGAGAGTAAAGATTTTAAAGTGTTCTCTCTATACAATAAAAACACCTAATTAAGAAAAAATAACAGCTTGTTAAAATTCTGGTATTGCAATTGTGGTTGGAACGAAAACCAGCATACACAGGGGCACTCCAGGACCAGGGTTGGGAACCACTGATATAGAGGATACAAGAGTTTGGCAATCTCAACAAGCCTGCCAAGTTTGGTGATTCTAGGCCAAACCAGCTCACGGGAATTTTAGGTGAAAAGGGGGAGAAAAAAAGAAAAAAAAAAGAATCTGAACAAAAACAATAGGGTACCAGCAGCTACGTCCCCTAATAAACAAGCAAACTGCTGGCTATTAGCTTTGCAGCTGCAATTACTGGGATTATTATAAATTGCTGTGTAGCATTCTCTGTGTGGTCTTTTCAGCAGGTGATCTGTTCGGTAGTGCAGCATCGTGTCATATGACTCTATAAGATCTGGTTTGAGTTTGAGAGAGAGCATGTCTCTGACAGGAATTGTCTCTCATGAAACTAGAGCAAGAGAACAAGATCTATGCAGATGCAGTCAGTAAATGTGGGCCATAGACTATATCTACTGCTGTCTTTCCTTACCAGCTCTGCTGATTAAATTATACTGAGTCAGCTCGGAGTCCATCCACAGGACTCGGACCAGTGGTTTTAAACGGACTTATCTTGCTGCAGACCTTCTCCAGTTGAGTAACAGAATCAGCAATAGCAGCAGAGTGTCTAGTTTTTGGTGTCAGAGCTAGTATTCATATCAAAGAATATGGCCATGCTTGGCACAAAATGGTGACGTTATCTGTCGTGCCACCTTTTCCAGGAGAGACGGATACCATCTAGGCGCCGGTGTGGTAGTGTTAGCTTTCACAGTGCGGGAGGCATGTCCACTCTACTGGACATGTACAGGCCTGCTACACATTTGTCTAGTACGACATTTCTATTTCTTCAGTGTGTGAAGCATCTCTGTCAGCTCTTGCAGTTGTAAATCTGAGTCTCAGTGTGGACTATGAATACATAACCAATGCCTTTTTCTGCCTGAAATATTATAGTGCAATGTGAGTGTGTGTATACATCACGTTCTGTACAGTTATTTGTAGTGTAATTGACCCCTGGTTCTGCGTAGGGTAACAAGATCTGAGAATGGCTGGTAGCTCACAGAACATAGCTAGCTATAGCTCAGCCCGCTCCCTACACATTAACATCTCACACTTTTCTGACCAGACGTCTTCTACTCTTACTCTGAAAAAATACCATGCACTGTGTGCATCACAAGACTCCAAAAATGCATCCTCCTTTCCTCCACTACCACCTCCTCTCCTCCGGCCCCAGAAGCCGATCTTTGTGTCCTAATCTAATATTGCTGATTACATATTAATGGTTACATATTAATTAAATGACGCAAACCGCAATGTCAGGTACACTTTATGCTGTACGTGCAACTACTTGTACTTTTGCATACTTCCGGGTAGGAGATGAGTGGAGGTGAGGAGCGAGGAATATTGGGACTCACCCTCTGTGGTGCTAGCTGCTGGCAGCTACCCCATTGTTGATTTTCAACAATGCATTTGTCTGTGTGATTCTGCATTTGTGAATGCACCCTGGTTTGCTCCTGCTCACGTCAACCAATCACATGCACACACTGGCTGTGTCACATGCACAGTGTGTGTAACATGTTTTGTGGTCTTCCTCAGTGAGGAGGGAATGAGAGTGGATTTTGTAGTAGTAAATTGGATAATTGCGGAACGGGATTGAATGATTGAATGAGTGGTTGGTACTCATGGGGGAATTGATTGATTGAAGTGGGGACGCAAGGGGCTGGGTTTCCTGAGGGAATAAATGGAACGCACCTGGAGTGAAAGGGGAGAATTGACGGAGGGTGAGCGAGAGAGGGTGGCTTGCCTCTGAGCTCCCGAAATGTTTGACAGTGTATTTTCTTTTCGTTTGGTTTATTAAGTTTGGTTAGCTTTTATTTCTGTGCGAATGTGTTGTGTTGTGTGTACGGTGGCGTACTGCAGAGCCAGTCAGTGCGACGGAGCCAGTGGAACCGGGGATATTGTGATGAGCTTTTGCTGGGGGAAACGACTTCCCCTAGACTGTAAAGAATGTGTTTGCGCCGTACTTGAGCACAGCGTGCATGGATCCCAGACCGGTGTGAGCGGGGAACTGAGTGGCAGAGGGTGTGTACGTCTCTCCCTTGCCTAGAGTCGGTGTCCTGTGGCGTGACCGGCGAGTGTGATGAGGGCGAAGGCCTGTGACCTGAGGCTCGCCCGAGTGGGGGACAGGCATAAACCCCGTTGGCGACCACCAAAGAGTGGCGAAGCTGTCCCATTGTGTGTTGCATGTGTATGGTTATTTGTTTGGCCTGTATTTTTCTTTTATTTGGTGGTAGTCCTCCAAGTGGTGTGGGCAGGACTCCACTACTTTGTGTGTGTGTGTGTGTGCGTGTAGACTTTTGAGGGGGGGTGCGTGTAGACTTTTGAGGGGGGGTGCGCGTAGACTTTTGAGGGGGGGGGGCGTTGTAGACTTTTGAGGGGGGGCGTGTAGACTTTTGAGGGGGGGGGGGCGTGTAGACTTTTGAGGGGGGCGTGTAGACTTTTGAGGGGGGGGGCGTGTAGACTTGAGGGGGGGCGTGTAGACTTTTGAGGGGGGGCGTGTAGACTTTTGAGAAGGGGGGGGGCACGTGTAGACTTTTGAGGGGGGGCGCATGTAGACTTTTGAGGAAGGGCGCGTGTAGACGTTTGGGGGGGGCGTGTAGACTTTTGAGGGGGGGGGGCGTGTAGACTTTGGTGGAAGGCATATTTCTTCATATATTTATAAATATGCACAGTGAAAATGGTGACGTTAAATCCCCCCATGAAGTTTAATTAGAGTTTGAAGTTGGCCATCTCATAGCCTTGTATATAACAGTACTACCACATTTTGACCACAAGATGGTGCCATTTTAACAGATAGTTGAAATGGCACCATCTAGTGGTCAAAATGTGGTAGTACTATATGTGATATACATCTCATATCCTTGTATTTCACATAGTACTACCACATTTTGACCACAAGATGGTGCCAATTCAACTATCTGTTAAAATGGCACCATCTTGTGGTCAAAATGTGGTAGTACTGTTATATACAAGGATATGAGATGGCCAACTTCAAACTCTAATTAAACTTCATGGGGGGATTTAACCATCACCATTTTCACTGTGCATATTTATAAATATATGAAGAAATAATAATCCAAGTCACAGCTTCTCATGTGTTTTCCCGCATAATTTATGCTAACAGATATTGGTGATTTTAAACATGTTTCAACCTCTCTTTTTCACTCCAGCTTTTCTGCAGCCCCGCAAGCAATTGTGGCCCCGGTTTATCTGTGTGCAAACCCAGTGCGTACGTTCTGAAGTGTGCCGGTGTCCAAGGTGCAGTGGTATGTATATTTTATGTCTCAGACTCAGGTCTCAGGGCCTCGTTGTCACGACTTTGGCCTGGTTCATATCTCAACACTTGTGAATTGTAGTATCAGAATCCATGTCAAGAACTAGGCCCGTTACAGGTGTCGAGAATTTACGGCAGATACAAGTCTTAAGGCCTCAGAGTGCGACCAGCAGCTGCAACAAGCCTTAAGACCGTCTGGAATCTGCCCTGGGTGGATCCATGACCCAAAACCTCTGAAATCTGTGCCGTCCTAGGCTCATAATTGGTGAAATTGTGGCCACATGGCCAATAAAACTAACCGTTTGGTAAATAATGAAGAATTCAAAGACAAAGCAAATGATAACGAGCCAAACCTGCATTGTGTTAAGGAAAAAATTTAACTTGCGTTCAATTACCTAATTAGGAGCCTAATCACCTGAGTTGTTACTTCTTCTTTGTAATTGTTTGCAATATAACACAATGAGCATAATGAACATGGGTTTTTTTTCTTCTTCATGGCATGCATAGCTATTGCTAACATAACGTGGCTTAAGAGAGTAAAGATTTTAAAGTGTTCTCTCTATACAATAAAAACACCTAATTAAAAAAAAATAACAGCTTGTTAAAATTCTGGTATTGCAATTGTGGTTGGAACGAAAACCAGCATACACAGGGGTACTCCAGGACCAGGGTTGGGAACCACTGATATAGAGGATACAAGAGTTTGGCAATCTCAACAAGCCTGCCAAGTTTGGTGATTCTAGGCCAAACCAGCTCACGGGAATTTTAGGTGAAAGGGGAGAAAAAAAGAAAAGAAAAATCTGAACAAAAACAATAGGGTACCAGCAGCTACGTCCCCTAATAAACAAGCAAACTGCTGGCTATTAGCTTTGCAGCTGCAATTACTGGGATTATTATAAATTGCTGTGTAGCATTCTCTGTGTGGTCTTTTCAGCAGGTGATCTGTTCGGTAGTGCAGCATCGTGTCATATGACTCTATAAGATCTGGTTTGAGTTTGAGAGAGAGCATGTCTCTGACAGGAATTGTCTCTCATTGAAACTAGAGCAAGAGAACAAGATCTATGCAGATGCAGTCAGTAAATGTGGGCCATAGACTATATCTACTGCTGTCTTTCCTTACCAGCTCTGCTGATTAAATTATACTGAGTCAGCTCGGAGTCCATCCACAGGACTCGGACCAGTGGTTTTAAACGGACTTATCTTGCTGCAGACCTTCTCCAGTTGAGTAACAGAATCAGCAATAGCAGCAGAGTGTCTAGTTTTTGGTGTCAGAGCTAGTATTCATATCAAAGAATATGGCCATGCTTGGCACAAAATGGTGACGTTATCTGTCGTGCCACCTTTTCCAGGAGAGACGGATACCATCTAGGCGCCGGTGTGGTAGTGTTAGCTTTCACAGTGCGGGAGGCATGTCCACTCTACTGGACATGTACAGGCCTGCTACACATTTGTCTAGTACGACATTTCTATTTCTTCAGTGTGTGAAGCATCTCTGTCAGCTCTTGCAGTTGTAAATCTGAGTCTCAGTGTGACTATGAATACATAACCAATGCCTTTTTCTGCCTGAAATATTATAGTGCAATGTGAGTGTGTGTATACATCACGTTCTGTACAGTTATTTGTAGTGTAATTGACCCCTGGTTCTGCGTAGGGTAACAAGATCTGAGAATGGCTGGTAGCTCACAGAACATAGCTAGCTATAGCTCAGCCCGCTCCCTACACATTAACATCTCACACTTTTCTGACCAGACGTCTTCTACTCTTACTCTGAAAAAATACCATGCACTGTGTGCATCACAAGACTCCAAAAATGCATCCTCCTTTCCTCCACTACCACCTCCTCTCCTCCGGCCCCAGAAGCCGATCTTTGTGTCCTAATCTAATATTGCTGATTACATATTAATGGTTACATATTAATTAAATGACGCAAACCGCAATGTCAGGTACACTTTATGCTGTACGTGCAACTACTTGTACTTTTGCATACTTCCGGGTAGGAGATGAGTGGAGGTGAGGAGCGAGGAATATTGGGACTCACCCTCTGTGGTGCTAGCTGCTGGCAGCTACCCCATTGTTGATTTTCAACAATGCATTTGTCTGTGTGATTCTGCATTTGTGAATGCACCCTGGTTTGCTCCTGCTCACGTCAACCAATCACATGCACACACTGGCTGTGTCACATGCACAGTGTGTGTAACATGTTTTGTGGTCTTCCTCAGTGAGGAGGGAATGAGTGGATTTTGTAGTAGTAAATTGGATAATTGCGGAACGGGATTGAATGATTGAATGAGTGGTTGGTACTCATGGGGGAATTGATTGATTGAAGTGGGGACGCAAGGGGCTGGGTTTCCTGAGGGAATAAATGGAACGCACCTGGAGTGAAAGGGGAGAATTGACGGAGGGTGAGCGAGAGAGGGTGGCTTGCCTCTGAGCTCCCGAAATGTTTGACAGTGTATTTTCTTTTCGTTTGGTTTATTAAGTTTGGTTAGCTTTTATTTCTGTGCGAATGTGTTGTGTTGTGTGTACGGTGGCGTACTGCAGAGCCGGTCAGTGCGACGGAGCCAGTGGAACCGGGGATATTGTGATGAGCTTTTGCTGGGGGAAACTACTTCCCCTAGACTGTAAAGAATGTGTTTGCGCCGTACTTGAGCACAGCGTGCATGGATCCCAGACCGGTGTGAGCGGGGAACTGAGTGGCAGAGGGTGTGTACGTCTCTCCCTTGCCTAGAGTCGGTGTCCTGTGGCGTGACCGGCGAGTGTGATGAGGGCGAAGGCCTGTGACCTGAGGCTCGCCCGAGTGGGGGACAGGCATAAACCCCGTTGGCGACCACCAAAGAGTGGCGAAGCTGTCCCATTGTGTGTTGCATGTGTATGGTTATTTGTTTGGCCTGTATTTTTCTTTTATTTGGTGGTAGTCCTCCAAGTGGTGTGGGGCAGGACTCCACTACTTTGTGTGTGTGTGTGTGTGTGTGCGTGCGTGTAGACTTTTGAGGGGGGGTGCGTGTAGACTTTTGAGGGGGGGTGCGCGTAGACTTTTGAGGGGGGGGGCGCGTGTAGACTTTTGGGGGGGGCGTGTAGACTTTTGAGGGGGGGCGTGTAGACTTTTGAGGGGGGGGTGTAGACTTTTGAGGGGGGGGCGCGTGTAGACTTTTGGTGGGGGCGTGTAGACTTTTGAGGGGGGGGGCGTGTAGACTTTTGAGGGGGGGGGGCGTGTAGACTTTTGAGGGGGGGGGGCGTGTAGACTTTTGAGGGGGGGGGCGTGTAGACTTTGGTGGAAGGCATATTTCTTCATATATTTATAAATATGCACAGTGAAAATGGTGACGTTAAATCCCCCCATGAAGTTTAATTAGAGTTTGAAGTTGGCCATCTCATAGCCTTGTATATAACAGTACTACCACGTTTTGACCACAAGATGGTGCCATTTTAACAGATAGTTGAAATGGCACCATCTAGTGGTCAAAATGTGGTAGTACTATATGTGATATACATCTCATATCCTTGTATTTCACATAGTACTACCACATTTTGACCACAAGATGGTGCCAATTCAACTATCTGTTAAAATGGCACCATCTTGTGGTCAAAATGTGGTAGTACTGTTATATACAAGGATATGAGATGGCCAACTTCAAACTCTAATTAAACTTCATGGGGGGATTTAACCATCACCATTTTCACTGTGCATACACTACTCACAAAAAGTTAGGGATATTCGGCTTTCGGGTGAAATTTCAGGATGAACCTAAAATGCACTATAACCTTTACAGGTGAAATTAATTTGACCTTCTCTAAACTTTTGAATGCACATGTCCAACTATTCAATGTTTCAGTACTTTTTGCACAACTTGCTGTTCTCTAACAAGGAGCTGAACGGCAAAATTCACAACAGGTGTTTGATCCATGAATCGACCAATACATTTCCTGGTTCTATTAGAATTGGTATTTAAACAGTCCTCTTCATCATGCTGTTCACATTTTGACATCATGAGACCAAGACGACACCTAACAATCGATCAACAGTACCTCGCCATTGCGAGGCTTCAAACAGGATGTTCTCAGAGGGAAGTGGCCACTGAGCTTAGAGTGTCACAGAGTGTCATCAGCAGGTTGCAACAGAGATACAGAGAGACTGGAAGAGTCACAGAAAGGCATAGAAGTGGACGTCCTTTGGCCACATCCCACACTGATGACCGCTTCATTGTGAACAGTGCCCTGCGGAACCGGATGATGAATGCCACTCAACTCCAGGCACATTTAAGGGAGGTGAGAGGCACCCAAGTGTCACGTCAGACCATTCGAAACCGTTTACATCAGCGTGGTCTGCGTGCTAGATGACCTGCAAGGGTATCTGACCACACCACCAGGCACAGGCGTCATCGTCTTGCATGGGCCAGGGAGCATTTACGCTGGACGAGGGACCAGTGGGCCTCAGTGCTGTTCTCTGATGAAAGTCGATTCACGTTGAGCAGAAATGATGGCCGCCAACGATGTTGGAGACGTCAAGGAGAGCGCTATGCATCAGCCACTGTTGTCACCAGACGACCCTTTGGTGGTGGCGGTGTTACAGTGTGGGCAGGTGTGTCTAGTCAATACAGAACTGCCCTACACTTTGTGAATGGTACAGTGACAAGCCCATACTACCTGAATAACATCATTAATCCAGTCATTGTGCCCCTGCATGAACAACACAGGCCTAATTTCATCTTCATGGACGACAATGCTCCAGCTCATCGAGGTCGCATCATTAGGGAAAGGCTGGTGGAGACTGGGGTACCTCAAATGGAGTGGCCTGCACTTTCTCCAGACCTGAATCCCATAGAAAACCTATGGGATCAGCTGACTCACCGTGTAGAGGCTCGTAACTCTGTACCCCAGAACCTCAATGACCTGAGGGCCGCCCTTCAAGAAGAGTGGGATGCCATGCTTCAGCAGACAATAAGTCGACTTGTGAACAGCATGAGACGTCGTTGTCAAGCTGTAATTGATGCTCAAGGGCACATGACAAGTTATTGAGACATTGACATTTTTGTTGTGGTATACCCACCACTGTTGTTGGCTTTTGTTTCAATAAATTGTTTGAGATGAGGAAATCACCATTGCATGCTTCTACTTAAATGCCCTACTTTCATGATACGTATAATATCACTGTAGCGTGAACTTACATTTTCCATAAATTTCACCCGAAAGCCAAATATCCCTAACTTTTTGTGAGTAGTGTATTTATAAATATATGAAGAAATAATAATCCAAGTCACAGCTTCTCATGTGTTTTCCCGCATAATTTATGCTAACAGATATTGGTGATTTTAAACATGTTTCAACCTCTCTTTTTCACTCCAGCTTTTCTGCAGCCCCGCAAGCAATTGTGGCCCCGGTTTATCTGTGTGCAAACCCAGTGCGAACCCCAACCCAAAAGTGCGAACCCCAACCCAAAAGTGCGAACCCCAACCCAAAAGTGCGAACCCCAACCCAAAAGTGCGAACCCCAACCCAAAAGTGCGAACCCCAACCCAAAAGTGCGAACCCCAACCCAAAAGTGCGAACCCCAACCCAAAAGTGCGAACCCCAACCCAAAAGTGCGAACCCCAACCCAAAAGTGCGAACCCCAACCCAAAAGTGCGAACCCCAACCCAAAAGTGCGAACCCCAACCCAAAAGTGCGAACCCCAACCCAAAAGTGCGAACCCCAACCCAAAAGTGCGAACCCCAACCCAAAAGTGCGAACCCCAACCCAAAAGTGCGAACCCCAACCCAAAAGTGCGAACCCCAACCCAAAAGTGCGAACCCCAACCCAAAAGTGCGAACCCCAACCCAAAAGTGCGAACCCCAACCCAAAAGTGCGAACCCCAACCCAAAAGTGCGAACCCCAACCCAAAAGTGCGAACCCCAACCCAAAAGTGCGAACCCCAACCCAAAAGTGCGAACCCCAACCCAAAAGTGCGAACCCCAACCCAAAAGTGCGAACCCCAACCCAAAAGTGCGAACCCCAACCCAAAAGTGCGAACCCCAACCCAAAAGTGCGAACCCCAACCCAAAAGTGCGAACCCCAACCCAAAAGTGCGAACCCCAACCCAAAAGTGCGAACCCCAACCCAAAAGTGCGAACCCCAACCCAAAAGTGCGAACCCCAACCCAAAAGTGCGAACCCCAACCCAAAAGTGCGAACCCCAACCCAAAAGTGCGAACCCCAACCCAAAAGTGCGAACCCCAACCCAAAAGTGCGAACCCCAACCCAAAAGTGCGAACCCCAACCCAAAAGTGCGAACCCCAACCCAAAAGTGCGAACCCCAACCCAAAAGTGCGAACCCCAACCCAAAAGTGCGAACCCCAACCCAAAAGTGCGAACCCCAACCCAAAAGTGCGAACCCCGTTAAAATGGCACCATCTTGTGGTCAAAATGTGGTAGTACTGTTATATACAAGGATATGAGATGGCCAACTTCAAACTCTAATTAAACTTCATGGGGGGATTTAACCATCACCATTTTCACTGTGCATATTTATAAATATATGAAGAAATAATAATCCAAGTCACAGCTTCTCATGTGTTTTCCCGCATAATTTATGCTAACAGATATTGGTGATTTTAAACATGTTTCAACCTCTCTTTTTCACTCCAGCTTTTCTGCAGCCCCGCAAGCAATTGTGGCCCCGGTTTATCTGTGTGCAAACCCAGTGCGTACGTTCTGAAGTGTGCCGGTGTCCCAGGTGCAGTGGTATGTATATTTTATGTCTCAGACTCAGGTCCCAGGGCCTCGTTGTCACGACTTTGGCCTGGTTCATATCTCAACACTTGTGAATTGTAGTATCAGAATCCATGTCAAGAACTAGGCCCGTTACAGGTGTCGAGAATTTACGGCAGATACAAGTCTTAAGGCCTCAGAGTGCGACCAGCAGCTGCAACAAGCCTTAAGACCGTCTGGAATCTGCCCTGGGTGGATCCATGACCCAAAACCTCTGAAATCTGTGCCGTCCTAGGCTCATAATTGGTGAAATTGTGGCCACATGGCCAATAAAACTAACCGTTTGGTAAATAATGAAGAATTCAAAGACAAAGCAAATGATAACGAGCCAAACCTGCATTGTGTTAAGGAAAAAATTTAACTTACGTTCAATTACCTGATTAGGAGCCTAATCACCCGAGTTGTTACTTCTTCTTTGTAATTGTTTGCAATATAACACAATGAGCATAATGAACATGGGTTTTTTTTCTTCTTCATGGCATGCATAGCTATTGCTAACATAACGTGGCTTAAGAGAGTAAAGATTTTAAAGTGTTCTCTCTATATACAATAAAAACACCTAATTAAGAAAAAATAACAGCTTGTTAAAATTCTGGTATTGCAATTGTGGTTGGAACGAAAACCAGCATACACAGGGGTACTCCAGGACCAGGGTTGGGAACCACTGATATAGAGGATACAAGAGTTTGGCAATCCCAACAAGCCTGCCAAGTTTGGTGATTCTAGGCCAAACCAGCTCACGGGAATTTTAGGTGAAAGGGGAGAAAAAAAGAAAAAAAAAGAATCTGAACAAAAACAATAGGGTACCAGCAGCTACGTCCCATAATAAACAGGCAAACTGCTGGCTATTAGCTTTGCAGCTGCAATTACTGGGATTATTATAAATTGCTGTGTAGCATTCTCTGTGTGGTCTTTTCAGCAGGTGATCTGTTCGGTAGTGCAGCATCGTGTCATATGACTCTATAAGATCTGGTTTGAGTTTGAGAGAGAGCATGTCTCTGACAGGAATTGTCTCTCATTGAAACTGGAGCAAGAGAACAAGATCTATGCAGATGCAGTCAGTAAATGTGGGCCATAGACTATATCTACTGCTGTCTTTCCTTACCAGCTCTGCTGATTAAATTATACTGAGTCAGCTCGGAGTCCATCCACAGGACTCGGACCAGTGGTTTTAAACGGACTTATCTTGCTGCAGACCTTCTCCAGTTGAGTAACAGAATCAGCAATAGCAGCAGAGTGTCTAGTTTTTGGTGTCAGAGCTAGTATTCATATCAAAGAATATGGCCATGCTTGGCACAAAATGGTGACGTTATCTGTCGTGCCACCTTTTCCAGGGGAGACGGATACCATCTAGGCGCCGGTGTGGTAGTGTTAGCTTTCACAGTGCGGGAGGCATGTCCACTCTACTGGACATGTACAGGCCTGCTACACATTTGTCTAGTACGACATTTCTATTTCTTCAGTGTGTGAAGCATCTCTGTCAGCTCTTGCAGTTGTAAATCTGAGTCTCAGTGTGACTATGAATACATAACCAATGCCTTTTTCTGCCTGAAATATTATAGTGCAATGTGAGTGTGTGTATACATCACGTTCTGTACAGTTATTTGTAGTGTAATTGACCCCTGGTTCTGCGTAGGGTAACAAGATCTGAGAATGGCTGGTAGCTCACAGAACATAGCTAGCTATAGCTCAGCCCACTCCCTACACATTAACATCTCACACTTTTCTGACCAGACGTCTTCTACTCTTACTCTGAAAAAATACCATGCACTGTGTGCATCACAAGACTCCAAAAATGCATCCTCCTTTCCTCCACTACCACCTCCTCTCCTCCGGCCCCAGAAGCCGATCTTTGTGTCCTAATCTAATATTGCTGATTACATATTAATGGTTACATATTAATTAAATGACGTAAACCGCAATGTCAGGTACACTTTATGCTGTACGTGCAACTACTTGTACTTTTGCATACTTCCGGGTAGGAGATGAGTGGAGGTGAGGAGCGAGGAATATTGGGACTCACCCTCTGTGGTGCTAGCTGCTGGCAGCTACCCCATTGTTGATTTTCAACAATGCATTTGTCTGTGTGATTCTGCATTTGTGAATGCACCCTGGTTTGCTCCTGCTCACGTCAACCAATCACATGCACACACTGGCTGTGTCACATGCACAGTGTGTGTAACATGTTTTGTGGTCTTCCTCAGTGAGGAGGGAATGAGTGGATTTTGTAGTAGTAATTTGGATAATTGCGGAACGGGATTGAATGATTGAATGAGTGGTTGGTACTCATGGGGGAATTGATTGATTGAAGTGGGGACGCAAGGGGCTGGGTTTCCTGAGGGAATAAATGGAACGCACCTGGAGTGAAAGGGGAGAATTGACGGAGGGTGAGCGAGAGAGGGTGGCTTGCCTCTGAGCTCCCGAAATGTTTGACAGTGTATTTTCTTTTCATTTGGTTTATTAAGTTTGGTTAGCTTTTATTTCTGTGCGAATGTGTTGTGTTGTGTGTACGGTGGCGTACTGCAGAGCCGGTCAGTGCGACGGAGCCAGTGGAACCGGGGATATTGTGATGAGCTTTTGCTGGGGGAAACTACTTCCCCTAGACTGTAAAGAATGTGTTTGCGCCGTACTTGAGCACAGCGTGCATGGATCCCAGACCGGTGTGAGCGGGGAACTGAGTGGCAGAGGGTGTGTACGTCTCTCCCTTGCCTAGAGTCGGTGTCCTGTGGCGTGACCGGCGAGTGTGATGAGGGCGAAGGCCTGTGACCTGAGGCTCGCCCGAGTGGGGGACAGGCATAAACCCCGTTGGCGACCACCAAAGAGTGGCGAAGCTGTCCCATTGTGTGTTGCATGTGTATGGTTATTTGTTTGGCCTGTATTTTTCTTTTATTTGGTGGTAGTCCTCCAAGTGGTGTGGGCAGGACTCCACTACTTTGTGTGTGTGTGTGTGTGTGTGCGTGCGTGTAGACTTTTGAGGGGGGGTGCGTGTAGACTTTTGAGGGGGGGTGCGCGTAGACTTTTGAGGGGGGGGGCGCGTGTAGACTTTTGGGGGGGGCGTGTAGACTTTTGAGGGGGGGCGTGTAGACTTTTGAGGGGGGGGTGTAGACTTTTGAGGGGGGGGCGCGTGTAGACTTTTGATGGGGGCGTGTAGACTTTTGAGGGGGGGGCGTGTAGACTTTTGAGGGGGGGCGTGTAGACTTTTGAGGGGGGGGCGTGTAGACTTTTGAGGGGGGGGGGCGTGTAGACTTTTGAGGGGGGGGGCGTGTAGACTTTGGTGGAAGGCATATTTCTTCATATATTTATAAATATGCACAGTGAAAATGGTGACGTTAAATCCCCCCATGAAGTTTAATTAGAGTTTGAAGTTGGCCATCTCATAGCCTTGTATATAACAGTACTACCACGTTTTGACCACAAGATGGTGCCATTTTAACAGATAGTTGAAATGGCACCATCTAGTGGTCAAAATGTGGTAGTACTATATGTGATATACATCTCATATCCTTGTATTTCACATAGTACTACCACATTTTGACCACAAGATGGTGCCAATTCAACTATCTGTTAAAATGGCACCATCTTGTGGTCAAAATGTGGTAGTACTGTTATATACAAGGATATGAGATGGCCAACTTCAAACTCTAATTAAACTTCATGGGGGGATTTAACCATCACCATTTTCACTGTGCATATTTATAAATATATGAAGAAATAATAATCCAAGTCACAGCTTCTCATGTGTTTTCCCGCATAATTTATGCTAACAGATATTGGTGATTTTAAACATGTTTCAACCTCTCTTTTTCACTCCAGCTTTTCTGCAGCCCCGCAAGCAATTGTGGCCCCGGTTTATCTGTGTGCGAACCCCAACCCAAAAGTGCGAACCCCAACCCAAAAGTGCGAACCCCAACCCAAAAGTGCGAACCCCAACCCAAAAGTGCGAACCCCAACCCAAAAGTGCGAACCCCAACCCAAAAGTGCGAACCCCAACCCAAAAGTGCGAACCCCAACCCAAAAGTGCGAACCCCAACCCAAAAGTGCGAACCCCAACCCAAAAGTGCGAACCCCAACCCAAAAGTGCGAACCCCAACCCAAAAGTGCGAACCCCAACCCAAAAGTGCGAACCCCAACCCAAAAGTGCGAACCCCAACCCAAAAGTGCGAACCCCAACCCAAAAGTGCGAACCCCAACCCAAAAGTGCGAACCCCAACCCAAAAGTGCGAACCCCAACCCAAAAGTGCGAACCCCAACCCAAAAGTGCGAACCCCAACCCAAAAGTGCGAACCCCAACCCAAAAGTGCGAACCCCAACCCAAAAGTGCGAACCCCAACCCAAAAGTGCGAACCCCAACCCAAAAGTGCGAACCCCAACCCAAAAGTGCGAACCCCAACCCAAAAGTGCGAACCCCAACCCAAAAGTGCGAACCCCAACCCAAAAGTGCGAACCCCAACCCAAAAGTGCGAACCCCAACCCAAAAGTGCGAACCCCAACCCAAAAGTGCGAACCCCAACCCAAAAGTGCGAACCCCAACCCAAAAGTGCGAACCCCAACCCAAAAGTGCGAACCCCAACCCAAAAGTGCGAACCCCAACCCAAAAGTGCGAACCCCAACCCAAAAGTGCGAACCCCAACCCAAAAGTGCGAACCCCAACCCAAAAGTGCGAACCCCAACCCAAAAGTGCGAACCCCAACCCAAAAGTGCGAACCCCAACCCAAAAGTGCGAACCCCAACCCAAAAGTGCGAACCCCAACCCAAAAGTGCGAACCCCAACCCAAAAGTGCGAACCCCAACCCAAAAGTGCGAACCCCAACCCAAAAGTGCGAACCCCAACCCAAAAGTGCGAACCCCAACCCAAAAGTGCGAACCCCAACCCAAAAGTGCGAACCCCAACCCAAAAGTGCGAACCCCAACCCAAAAGTGCGAACCCCAACCCAAAAGTGCGAACCCCAACCCAAAAGTGCGAACCCCAACCCAAAAGTGCGAACCCCAACCCAAAAGTGCGAACCCCAACCCAAAAGTGCGAACCCCAACCCAAAAGTGCGAACCCCAACCCAAAAGTGCGAACCCCAACCCAAAAGTGCGAACCCCAACCCAAAAGTGCGAACCCCAACCCAAAAGTGCGAACCCCAACCCAAAAGTGCGAACCCCAACCCAAAAGTGCGAACCCCAACCCAAAAGTGCGAACCCCAACCCAAAAGTGCGAACCCCAACCCAAAAGTGCGAACCCCAACCCAAAAGTGCGAACCCCAACCCAAAAGTGCGAACCCCAACCCAAAAGTGCGAACCCCAACCCAAAAGTGCGAACCCCAACCCAAAAGTGCGAACCCCAACCCAAAAGTGCGAACCCCAACCCAAAAGTGCGAACCCCAACCCAAAAGTGCGAACCCCAACCCAAAAGTGCGAACCCCAACCCAAAAGTGCGAACCCCAACCCAAAAGTGCGAACCCCAACCCAAAAGTGCGAACCCCAACCCAAAAGTGCGAACCCCAACCCAAAAGTGCGAACCCCAACCCAAAAGTGCGAACCCCAACCCAAAAGTGCGAACCCCAACCCAAAAGTGCGAACCCCAACCCAAAAGTGCGAACCCCAACCCAAAAGTGCGAACCCCAACCCAAAAGTGCGAACCCCAACCCAAAAGTGCGAACCCCAACCCAAAAGTGCGAACCCCAACCCAAAAGTGCGAACCCCAACCCAAAAGTGCGAACCCCAACCCAAAAGTGCGAACCCCAACCCAAAAGTGCGAACCCCAACCCAAAAGTGCGAACCCCAACCCAAAAGTGCGAACCCCAACCCAAAAGTGCGAACCCCAACCCAAAAGTGCGAACCCCAACCCAAAAGTGCGAACCCCAACCCAAAAGTGCGAACCCCAACCCAAAAGTGCGAACCCCAACCCAAAAGTGCGAACCCCAACCCAAAAGTGCGAACCCCAACCCAAAAGTGCGAACCCCAACCCAAAAGTGCGAACCCCAACCCAAAAGTGCGAACCCCAACCCAAAAGTGCGAACCCCAACCCAAAAGTGCGAACCCCAACCCAAAAGTGCGAACCCCAACCCAAAAGTGCGAACCCCAACCCAAAAGTGCGAACCCCAACCCAAAAGTGCGAACCCCAACCCAAAAGTGCGAACCCCAACCCAAAAGTGCGAACCCCAACCCAAAAGTGCGAACCCCAACCCAAAAGTGCGAACCCCAACCCAAAAGTGCGAACCCCAACCCAAAAGTGCGAACCCCAACCCAAAAGTGCGAACCCCAACCCAAAAGTGCGAACCCCAACCCAAAAGTGCGAACCCCAACCCAAAAGTGCGAACCCCAACCCAAAAGTGCGAACCCCAACCCAAAAGTGCGAACCCCAACCCAAAAGTGCGAACCCCAACCCAAAAGTGCGAACCCCAACCCAAAAGTGCGAACCCCAACCCAAAAGTGCGAACCCCAACCCAAAAGTGCGAACCCCAACCCAAAAGTGCGAACCCCAACCCAAAAGTGCGAACCCCAACCCAAAAGTGCGAACCCCAACCCAAAAGTGCGAACCCCAACCCAAAAGTGCGAACCCCAACCCAAAAGTGCGAACCCCAACCCAAAAGTGCGAACCCCAACCCAAAAGTGCGAACCCCAACCCAAAAGTGCGAACCCCAACCCAAAAGTGCGAACCCCAACCCAAAAGTGCGAACCCCAACCCAAAAGTGCGAACCCCAACCCAAAAGTGCGAACCCCAACCCAAAAGTGCGAACCCCAACCCAAAAGTGCGAACCCCAACCCAAAAGTGCGAACCCCAACCCAAAAGTGCGAACCCCAACCCAAAAGTGCGAACCCCAACCCAAAAGTGCGAACCCCAACCCAAAAGTGCGAACCCCAACCCAAAAGTGCGAACCCCAACCCAAAAGTGCGAACCCCAACCCAAAAGTGCGAACCCCAACCCAAAAGTGCGAACCCCAACCCAAAAGTGCGAACCCCAACCCAAAAGTGCGAACCCCAACCCAAAAGTGCGAACCCCAACCCAAAAGTGCGAACCCCAACCCAAAAGTGCGAACCCCAACCCAAAAGTGCGAACCCCAACCCAAAAGTGCGAACCCCAACCCAAAAGTGCGAACCCCAACCCAAAAGTGCGAACCCCAACCCAAAAGTGCGAACCCCAACCCAAAAGTGCGAACCCCAACCCAAAAGTGCGAACCCCAACCCAAAAGTGCGAACCCCAACCCAAAAGTGCGAACCCCAACCCAAAAGTGCGAACCCCAACCCAAAAGTGCGAACCCCAACCCAAAAGTGCGAACCCCAACCCAAAAGTGCGAACCCCAACCCAAAAGTGCGAACCCCAACCCAAAAGTGCGAACCCCAACCCAAAAGTGCGAACCCCAACCCAAAAGTGCGAACCCCAACCCAAAAGTGCGAACCCCAACCCAAAAGTGCGAACCCCAACCCAAAAGTGCGAACCCCAACCCAAAAGTGCGAACCCCAACCCAAAAGTGCGAACCCCAACCCAAAAGTGCGAACCCCAACCCAAAAGTGCGAACCCCAACCCAAAAGTGCGAACCCCAACCCAAAAGTGCGAACCCCAACCCAAAAGTGCGAACCCCAACCCAAAAGTGCGAACCCCAACCCAAAAGTGCGAACCCCAACCCAAAAGTGCGAACCCCAACCCAAAAGTGCGAACCCCAACCCAAAAGTGCGAACCCCAACCCAAAAGTGCGAACCCCAACCCAAAAGTGCGAACCCCAACCCAAAAGTGCGAACCCCAACCCAAAAGTGCGAACCCCAACCCAAAAGTGCGAACCCCAACCCAAAAGTGCGAACCCCAACCCAAAAGTGCGAACCCCGTTAAAATGGCACCATCTTGTGGTCAAAATGTGGTAGTACTGTTATATACAAGGATATGAGATGGCCAACTTCAAACTCTAATTAAACTTCATGGGGGGATTTAACCATCACCATTTTCACTGTGCATATTTATAAATATATGAAGAAATAATAATCCAAGTCACAGCTTCTCATGTGTTTTCCCGCATAATTTATGCTAACAGATATTGGTGATTTTAAACATGTTTCAACCTCTCTTTTTCACTCCAGCTTTTCTGCAGCCCCGCAAGCAATTGTGGCCCCGGTTTATCTGTGTGCAAACCCAGTGCGTACGTTCTGAAGTGTGCCGGTGTCCCAGGTGCAGTGGTATGTATATTTTATGTCTCAGACTCAGGTCCCAGGGCCTCGTTGTCACGACTTTGGCCTGGTTCATATCTCAACACTTGTGAATTGTAGTATCAGAATCCATGTTTCCTGTTTCCTGTTTCCTGTTTCCTGTTTGGTGAGTGACTGAGCTGTGCTACTGAACTGTGCTGTAGAAAAGTTTGGTGGTGATCGTTTTTGTACTGGCAAATCTGCAAATTGCGATTGTTCTCAAAAAACAAAAACAAAATATATTAGGCTACAAACTAACGTTAGGTAAGACGAATTCGCTGCTGAGCAGGCTTTTTCCGGGCCAGCAGTATCACTTAGAGCCCGCATAAACGGGGCATAGGTGTTTACTGTGGAAGTCTGTGGAAGTCCTCGCTTACAGACAAATCTGCAAATTGCGATTGTTCTCAAAAAACAAAACAAAACAAAATATATTAGGCTACAAACTAACGTTAGGTAAGACGAATTCGCTGCTGAGCAGGCTTTTACCGGGCCAGCAGTGTTAGGCTAGGTAAGATTGTTCTCAAAAAAATAAAACAAAATATATTAGGCTACAAACTAACGTTAGGAAGTATCACTTAGAGCCCGCATAAACGGGGCATAAGTGTTTACTGTGGAAGTCCTCGTTTACAAAGACTCCTGTTTGGTGAGCGACTGAGCTGTGCTACTGAAAAAAAAAAAACAGTAGCTCTCAAAAAACAAAACAAAATATATTAGGCTACAAACTAACGTTAGGAAGTATCACTTAGAGCCCGCATAAACGGGGCATAAGTGTTATTTGTTAACAAAACAAAATATAGTGTTGATCCTGCTTCCGACGAATTTTGTATATCTTCTAATACAAGGGTAAGCTATGGCTTCGTTTGATCCCTCAGTCTCTCCCATTCCTCGCTCGGTTTCTCCTTCCTCGCCATATTGGGCTATCTCTTGCCCGGTATGTGACATGTTTACCTATTCCTCCTTCTCCGCCACTAGTGGGAACTTTACTTGTGATAAGTGTAAATTAAATGCTAGGTTGACTGCGAAGATAGCCGAATTGGAATCTCGCATCCGTACCCTACATGAAATTAGAGAAACCGAAAAGTTCATAGAATCCTTCTCGGTTTCGGGTGCTCCAGCTAGCCCGTCCCCAACTAATGTTAGAAATTCGAAAATGCCTCTGCAGCAAGGTAACAGCAGGTGGATTACAGTTCGCGAACGTAGTCATAAACCACCGGTACTCCACCAACCACCAATTCGGGTTTCGAATAGGTTCTCTCCCCTGAGCAATGCACCTTCGGTAAAACCGGCTGAAAAAGCTTTGATAATCGGTGATTCTATTCTACGAAACGTAGAAATTGCGAGTCCAAAGACCGTAGTTCAGTGCATTCCTGGTGCTAGAGCGACCGACATAGAAGCAAATTTAAAAATGCTGGAAAAAACTAACCGTAAATTTTCTAGCATTATTATTCACGTCGGCGCAAATGATGTCCGGTTGAAGCAATCGGAGATAACGAAAAGTAATTTTGAATCAGCATGTGAAGTAGCAAAACGGTTGTCTAACACTGTTATTTGCTCTGGCCCCATTCCTTCTAGGCGTGGTGACGAAACTTATAGTAGACTAACGTCACTAAATCGTTGGCTATCTGAGTGGTGTCCCTCTAATAATATCGGCTATATAGATCATTGGCACACTTTTTGGGGGACTAATCTTTTAAAAAGAGATGGTGTTCACCCCACGTGGGAGGGTTCAGCTCTTATCTCTAAAAAACTGGCCTATAGTCTTAGAAATTCAAGTCCCTGACTAATTAGAGCCAAGGCCAGGAAGCAGAACTTCTTGTCTGCTTGTTCCCCAGAACCATCAGCTAGGGTTCACCCTTTAGAAATTGAAACTGTGTCTGTCCCACGTATACAAAACCATGTCAAATCTCGCAAAAACCGTGAAGTTTGTTTTAATAATCTGATTAAGATTAAAACAAAACACAATCCTATTAGCTCAAGTGATACTACTACCATGAGAGTTGGCTTATTAAATATAAGATCCCTTAATTCCAAGGCAGCTCTTGTGAATGAATTAATCTCAGACTGCTCTCTTGATATACTATGTTTAACTGAAACATGGCTGAAAGTGGATGAAAACTTTACATTAAATGAATCCTCTCCACCTGGGTTCATATATAGCCAAAACCCCCGTCTCTGTCGAAGAGGGGGTGGGGTTGCTGTTATTTATAAATCTGTCTTTCAGTCAATTCCAAAATTAGAGTATGCATTTGATTCATTTGAAGTGTTAGTTATGAACACTCAGCCAGCAGTGGTTGGTAGAAACCGCCCCTCCTCTCAGCCTATTTTACTTGTAACTGTCTATAGACCCTCCTGGCCCATATGCTGGCTTTATTCATGAATTTGCAGATTTTCTTTCTCATTTAGCTGTAAGTCATGACAAAGTGTTAATATTGGGTGATTTTAACCTGCATTTTGAAAATACAGATGATCCTTTTACCTCAGCATTTACGGTCATTTTGGAATCAATTGGTTTCATTCAAAATGTTTTTGGCCCCACGCATTGTCATAGTCATACTTTAGACCTGGTCTTAAGTCTTGGTATTGACATTGTTAATGTTAAAATTCACTCGCATAATCCTATTTTGTCTGACCATTTCCTCATTACTCTGCAGTTAAAATTAGCCCATTCTGTAGAATCTGAACTCAGAACGTATACAGGTCGCACTATCACTACCTCCACTACTGGAAACTTTATGCATGTACTACCTGATTACCTTGATTTAGACACTTCATCCAGCTCCCTGTCAACCAATGATCTGGCAGAGGAATTAGCTACTGCTCTACGCAAAACCCTTGAAGTAGTTGCTCCGTTAAAAAGCAAAAAAGTAATTGAGAAGAGGCTTGCCCCTTGGTACACCGACCACACGCGGGCTCTTAAACAAAAGTTTCGGCAGCTTGAACGCAAATGGCGTTCTACTAAACTGCAGGTATTCCACTTGGCCTGGAAAGAGAGTCTTAGTGCCTATAAGCATGCTCTCTCCAATGCTAGGTCCTCTTACTTTTCAAAGCTTATACAAGAAAATAAGACCAATCCCCGATTTCTATTCAGAACAGTTGCTGAACTAACTAATAATCATGCAACAACTAACCCTCAAATTCCAGTCTCATGTAGTAGTAATGATTTCTCAAATTTCTTTAGTGGTAAAATTATTGAAATTAGGGAAAAGATCACACAAGTTAGTGACCATGGTTTTGACGATATAGAACTGCCTCCTAGACACACTGAACGTCTTGAATCATTTACTCCAATACTTGAGAGCGAGCTAATTCAGTTAGTTTCTTCTTCAAAATCATCCACCTGTCTTCTAGACCCCATACCCACAAAGTTATTGAAGGAGATATTGCCTATGCTCATCAAACCAATTATTCATTTAATTAACTCATCATTGCTATCGGGCCATGTTCCTACATCCTTTTAAATTGGCAGAAATCAAGCCACTACTTAAGAAACCAAATTTGGATCCCACTGTCCTGGCCAATTATAGACCCATTTCAAACCTCCCATTTTTATCAAAGATTCTTGAGAAATGTGTAGCGCAACAGCTTTCTTCATTTCTACATACTTATAATGTGTATGAGAGGTTTCAATCTGGGTTTAGGAAGCACCATAGCACCGAGACCGCCCTTGCCCTAGTAATGAATGACTTGTTCCTCTCTCTGGACTGTGGCTGTATTTCTATTCTTGTTTTACTTGACCTGAGCGCTGCCTTTGATACTATAGACCATAATATTCTCCTCTGCAGGTTAGAAAATTTAGTTGGTATTACCGGGCATGCTCTTATGTGGTTTAAATCCTATCTCTATGATAGATCCCAGTTTGTTAGGGTAAACAGTCAGTCCTCTGAACTTTCTAAGGTGAACTTTGGAGTACCACAAGGATCGGTCTTGGGTCCTCTGCTCTTTTCTCTTTACATGCTCCCTCTTGGGAACATTATAAGCAGACATGGTGTTAACTACCACTGCTACGCAGATGACACACAACTTTATATATCAGTTAAGCCAGGTGAAGTTGACCAGTTGTCTAAACTAGAGACCTGTCTCAAAGATGTAAAGGCCTGGATGACCCAAAATTTCCTCTTATTGAACTCAGATAAGACTGAGATATTAGTATTAGGTCCCAAATCCCTTCGAGATAAATTCTTACAGCTTCCCTTAAATTTAGATTGCTTCTCTGTCTCCCCTAACAAGGTTGTTAAAAACCTTGGTGTAATTATTGATTCAGATCTCTCCTTTCAGCCCCATATTAACAATATCACAAGAATGGCCTTCTTCCACCTGAGGAATATATCTAAATTAAGGAAGGTGTTGTCCCTGGAGGATGCTGAAAAAATGGTTCATGCCTTTGTAACCTCTCGACTAGGACTACTGCAATGCATTATTGTCTGGTTGCACTGGCTCAGCCCTGAATCGCCTCCAACTTGTACAGAATGCAGCCGCTAGGGTTCTTACTAGAACCAAGAAATGGGAGCACATCAGCCCGGTGCTCAAAACTCTTCATTGGCTGCCTGTCAAATTCAGAATTGACTACAAGATTTTACTTCTAGCGTTTAAAGCTTTAAATGGCATGGCCCCTGAATATCTGAGTGACTTACTCATTCCTTACTGTCCTCCTAGATTACTTCGCTCTCAAAATGCTGGCTATTTGAAAATTCCTATTATATCTAAAATTACAATGGGTGGCAGAGCCTTCTCTTACAGAGCCCCTTTTTTATGGAATAATCTTCCCATGTATGTACGGGCTGCAGACACACTTTCTGTCTTTAAGTGTAGGCTAAAAACGTACCTCTTTAGTCAATCCTATAGTTAAGGATGTCGGGGGGGGGGGGGGGGGGGGGGCTAACCTTCTCTTTTCCTCTCTCACCCTGAGCTGCAGATTACTCCGGCCCGTCCCCCTCTCACCCTGAGTTTGCAGACTGCTCCAGTTATGCCCCTCACCCTGAGTTTGCAGACTGCTTCGGACCCGTCCCCCCTTTGGTTTGGTTTATCCTCCCGACTTCACGCAACCGGAGTCCCAGATGCATCACCCCGCCCCCTTTGAACTGATGATTGAACTGATGATTGAACTGATGATTGAACTGATTATTGAACTGACTATTACCATTCAGTCCACCTTTAGTCTAAACCGGGCCGGCCAGCGAAGGATGGGCACCCCCTCTCTAGCCAGGTTCCTTCCGAGATTTCTTCCCACTGGGGAGTTTTTTCTCGCCACTGCTCAGTGTTTTTTT
>CM056388.1:245795-350802 GCA_029718625.1 Synaphobranchus kaupii
GGGTTTCCAGGTTTTACAAAGCACAGGGGTGTTATTTGTGTCTAAATTCTCGTCTGCATTTTCTACGCTACTGTCTCTATCGGGTGTACAATGTACCATGGTCCCTCGATGCAGCTGTCTTCAAAAAGTACCCCAGACCTCCAGGAAATGCATGCACACACTCATTCAGTTACGGCACCACACTGTGGTGCACGGATGAGCCTCGGATCGAATCCGGACCGTGCCAGTGCCGACTGTGGTCGATAGCTCCCACGCGCAGTTGGCATTTGCATCACCCAGGGAACGGGAGAGTTCAGTCGGATAGGGTTCCGTGTGCATTGCTATGTAGCGAACCCTGCTGGTTGATCAGGCATCCATAGGAACTCTGGTGTTAGCGAGCTCCCTGTTCAGAAACAAAGGACCTATACCTTCACAGTGGGTATTTTGTTAAAATAAAAAAACTTGTCACCATACCATTGTGTGCTTGTGTACCACAGTTGCCTCAATATCCAGCTTTATAAATGGCTAATTTGTAAATATTTCAACAACAAAAATGACCTTGGTCCACCATGCATATTAAACGATGATAATTCAAGGGTCAAGCACAATGGAGATCCGAGCTACAGTTTATATTGCACTATCAAGATCTGAGTATCGTAAATCCAACCAGCTAGAGCATAGAAAACAGTATTTTATTTATTTATTTGAGTGAGTGTTCTGTCATTTTGTTTGGGTTTGTTTGTGATGTGGAATCACTGGAGTCGAAGCTGACATATCACACAAGCTTGAAAATCCTTGTGTGGTACCGTGGGACTGGCTACTCTTTTGAAGCCACAAAATGTCACCGAATAAACAGAGTAAAATGAACGCTCGGTTTTGACAGCAGCTTCTTTTCTGTTGTGCCTCTGCCTCTGCCGAGCGTGTTTCCCCCTCGTGTTTCCATCTTTCTGTCACCAAGGCTTTCTCCTTTCACAGCGTTCTCTTTTGTTGTGGTTGCCCAGGAAAAATCTTTCTGGAAGCAGCTGCTTTGGAAGAGTTTGTTTTTCCCTGGCTGTTGACGGGTCGTATTTTAAGCTTAGCCCGTGACACCTGACACCTCGCCAGACAGCGAGACACAGCTCAGAGGTCCGCTCGAAAGTACGTGAGCAGTTGGCACACAGCTAGATATACCGTATGCTGTTAAGATCATGTATCATTTGTTTGACAAAAAACACTTGTTTGTAGTCAAACTAATAAAATGATTTGGTGATAAAATTGTATTGTGTGCCCTATGTTTTTAACGTTGCATTTTTTATGTAAAAGAACCATTTCAAGGAGTTCCTCTGAAAAGTCTGATATTGTACAGTCATAGAAGAGTTATCTTTTTTTATCTACGTTATGGCATAATTCGAAATATAAAATTACTGAATGTGCCCAAACATCAGGTTTGGTTGTAATCATCAAAGTCACACACAGTCCCAGACAAATTGCAGACCAACACTGCCTAAGAGCATATATTTCTTCTTGTGAGTAACCTTGCATACCTCAAATTTACCTAATTTCTTTACCTTCAATCTATATAACCTTAAAAAACTTTGTATTATTATGGCGCCAAAAGGCATCATGCTAACATTTTTATATATTTTATAATCAGCTGTGAAAATGAGGTACACACATTTTGATAGCGGGAATTAAAATGGGGCTCATATGGTACTGTAGCAGTTCGACCTGGTGCTTGTCAGGTTGATGTATGCTGTTAGAAGAAAAAATGCTTAAATTTGAGAAGTGGCCGCGTGCAATCATGCTGGAGGTACAGTAGCATTCCTCAAACTCTGATAGATGTGATTAAGATGAGCTCTTAAGGGACCCGCTGTCACTGGTTAGAGTAATGATCGCTTATAATGCAGGGTGCTGTAAATTGTATCTGTCCCCGGAAGACATCACATACAAGGCCCCCTCACGGTCAGTGTCCTTTAGTTTTGTCTCTGTCGCTTTGTCATGGCGGTCAGGAGCATGGAGAGAGAAGCGACGGACACTGTGGCCTGTCTTTCCAGGATACTTCTGTCAGACAACTCACCATTGAATTAAGCAGTATTTTATTGAGATTTAAGATGAAAGCAATTCTTTGGCGTCAAGCTCTGCCTCTTATCACTCCTTGTTTGCGTAACATTTTTGAGTATAAGCCAATAAAGATAATAGTGAGTAAACCACTGTAAACCCCCCCCCCCCCCCCCCCCTATGAGAAGCAGAGCCCACAGGTGAATGTCTCGATGGTGGTGGGAGCGCAAAACCTTCCCTGAGAGGTATAACTGGAGAGTATGCAGGGAAAGCCAAGCATGTTAGCAACGGAGCACGACAGAGCGCATAGCGAACAGCAGGAGGACGATGGCAGATGTGTGAACAGGTAAGGTTAGGGATTTAAATAGCCCTCCCATTTGAGACGTAGCATCATGTGAGCCGACTCGAGTTTTGGTGCTTCTCGAGTTGTCTGGCCGAGCGAGCTTCGCAGGCTTCACACGTCATATCTTCAGAGATTGTTGAGTATTCTACGGTTGAATTGGTATTTATAAAACTTACATAAGCTTGTCATTGCATAGATATTATTAAAAAGTTTTTTTTTTAAAAAGAACTCAAAACTGTTAGCTATGTGCTGATGTACACGCATTGATCTTTGTATGAAACATAGCCAAGATTAGCTCTCTATGGTGAATATATGCATGAGTGTAATCCATTTGTACAACGCCACTAGCCTGATAGAAAAGGAATTTCTATTTAAGCAAGGAGAATAGTGAGAGGTGTTTAATTAAAAATGCTTCAGATTGATTGTCTTGGCGGTGGCATGACACGTTAGATTAAACCAGCTTGGCAGAAAACCGCATGTGCTTTGATTTTATTCCACATGCTTGGTACTCAGAAAGGAAAAGGACTGCTTTAATCTGAGGCAATATGCAAAAAAAACAAGTAACTGTCATGTGAGAGGACAGGGTGCTATCAATCATCATACCAAAGCATTGACATTGACAGTCCATTGCCTCTGATGGCTTCATTGTGTCTTTAATGAAGTTAAGAGCAATTAGCAGTAGCTTAATGATTTTTTGTTTCTCCTACCGCATTAGAATTGATTATATTTTCTACAAATGTTTCTTTTGGGCTGTTTGGGTGGGGTGTGTGATAAGAGTTTTGGGAAAACATGTTGGTAATTAATACTCCAGAGTTGTTTGTACATTATTTAGTCAGTGAAATACAAATTTGCTTGTGGCTAATTTAGTGGCTACATCCTGTTCAACATTTAAACTATTTGTTTTTTGATATCTATGAACCCAGTGTTGTGCTACTTGAGTCCAGGGCTTGATTTTTATGACTGGTGACTTGACTTGGACTTGTCCATTTTTGAGTTGGACTCGTCTTGGACTTGCAGTATCTGACTGACTCAATTATACACGTTGTCTAAAATTTATGCTTGTATAAATGAATGTGTTACACACATTCATTTATAATTGTATAAATGAACGTGTGTAAAATTTATAAACGTTGGTTTGCGTGTAAATTTACAATGGCTCTTCTCTTTTGAATGTACGCATTAATTACTGACTGTTCAATAAGACCTGTAGATTACTATAAAACGAGTTAACTGCCTGCTCTAAACTGTTGACATAGTTGACTGTTGACCTTTTTCATCTAAATTATTTAAATTCAATAATGAATAGTCCCCCGTGCTCTTTCTAATGTTTCTTCCAGACTTTTGCAACGAAAACCATTTGTAGATTTGCATTTTATTACATACCACACTTATACAGACTGCATTATCAGATTCCATCATTAAAAAATAAATATTAATATAATTTGGATTCTCTTCTCTTTTGTAATATTATATTTGAATTTCTCCATTATTGATAGTGGGAATTGTGACACGATTGTTACTTTATTCCCAACTTGGATGTGGACTTGGGATTTGATTCCTGGTAACTTGAGATTCAACTTGGACTTGAGGATAAATGACTCAGACTTGATCTTGCAGTTGAGTACAGGTCACTTGAGATTGTAATTGTAGCACACCCCAGACCACCACTGCCTTGAATACAACACTGCTGTGTCCAAAATACATTGGACCTGCCATCATTATCATTTTTGTTTCCAATCTAGGTTTATGTTATTTCCAAATTTTTTTTTATCATGAATCATGATGCTTTTGGTATTGTTTGTTGACAGAAACTATAAGTTACTGAATTGGCCATCATAATGCCTGAACTCCAGAATTGTGACCATGGTCTCATGCTTGGATGTTCCAGTGATGCGGTATATAGATATTAAGTAAGTAAAGTAAGTAAGTAAGTAAGTAAGTAAGTAAGTAAGTGTAAGTAAGTAAGTAAGTAAGTAAGTAAGTAAGTAAGTGTAAGTAAGTAAGTAAGTAAGTAAGTAAGTAAGTAAGTAAGTAAGTAAGTAAGTAAGTAAGTAAGTAAGTAAGTAAAAGTAAGTAAGTAAGTAAGTAAAAGTGTCATTGTGAATGCATGTAGGGCTCAGAGATGGAAGCCTCCTCCCTCTCCCTAGTTCTAGTCTATTCCGTACCCTTCAAGCTGTCCATGTCAGCCATAGTAAGCTAAGTATGACTCATGTTGTCTTTAGCACATTTTTGACTACCAATGGATTTTGGAAAAAAGCTGAAATATATTAGCACTGTGGCTCCGTAGAGTTTGCCATAGACTCAGTCAATCAGTGAAACCTTACTTCATAAAGCGCTCTTAACAAAAGCAACTGTCACAGGGTGCTTTACAGATAACACATTTAATATATCAGGTGTAGCTAACATGAAAGGGCAATTGTACAGTGACAATGGAGAACAATCATCTAGAGTGATGGTATTAAAATATATATATATATATATATATAGGAACTATGCTGCTGAACAAAAGTATTTCGAGTGATACGGGCACTTTGAAGATGCATGGTAGATTTGAGACACAAAAGAATTATATCAAATGTTTCTAAAGGCTTGGAACTTTATAAGAAATTACTTTTGTGTTACTTTGTTACACACACACACACACACACACACACATGCCTGCATACACACACACAAATACATATTACACACACATACACATGCCTGCATGCACACACACAAATACATATCACACACGCACACATACACCACGCCTGCATACAAACACACAAATACATATTACACACACACACACACACACACATGCCTGCATACAAACACATGAATACATATTACACACACACACACACACGCCTGCATACCAAACACACAAATACATATTACACACACACACACGCCTGCATACAAACACACAAATACATATTACACACACACACACACACACACACCTGCATACAAACACACAAATACATATTACACACACACACAGACGCACACAAACAGACGGACAAATATATACACACACACACACACAAACACACACCGCAAATGCACTTTACACGCACGCACACACACACACACACAGTACGGACACAGTACCAGTAGCCTGGCCAGCGTGGAAACTGGAGCAAAGCCTGATGGGTCTGTCCGGTCAGGCAGGACTAATAGAATCGAGCTGAGTGTCTACCCAGACTGGGGAGAGACGTAAGCGGGGAAATGGCACACGGGCATCAGCATCTGGCTGGAGAGATGATTCAGCGCGCAGATCAGTCATGTTCTCCCCCTCTGCACGCGGACCGCAGGTTGGGCGTGTGCTCAGGTGCGACCCGAGCGTGCCGGCCCCCTGTCCAGACGGTCCTCGGAGACCCGCCCTAGAGTAATGACCGCACATGGCCAATGTGACTGGATTACAACGGCTTAATCGAATCTCTGCCCGTTGCCCGCAAAAAAGCATACAGAGGCGGTAGGAGGCATTGAGAACTGTGGATCTGCCCATGTTATGCTATTACTGAGATGCTGAGTACAGATCTGGGCCCGGTCCTCATTAATAACGCAGCATGGTTTATGTGATTTTATTTTATTCTCCTTCACCACTGTGTAGGGGGAGGGGTAGAGTGGGACAGTGGAAAGAGGTGGAGAGAGGGAGGAGACTATGAGTGATGAACGTGTAACCCAAAGCAGAGAGCAGGAAGGCTCCTGGGGAGGAGACACTAGGGTTAATATGGGGGAATGAATGGCTTCTCAGTTTGTGTCACCTGTTGCCCGTGGGGGCAGGGGTGGGGGGGGGGCGGGGTGGGGCAGGGGGGGGGGCGGGGTGGGGCAGGGGCGGGGTGGGTGGATACAAACCTCTGCAATCTGCTTTGATGGAGTCTGTGTGTGTAGCAGAACCCCAGTGTTGTACAGTAGCATTAATGAGCTGAATTCTAAACCAGGCAGCTGTGTTGTCATTACCTGTATTGACTGTATTGCTCTTGTGTCCATGAAAGAGAAGTAGAACTGCTTTATGCAAAAAATATAATACTGTTGTATACAGTAAAATGGATGATACCTAAAAATACATTTGGAAGTCGCCCTGGCCTGGATAAGGAAGGGGCCTTTGCCTGGCAAATGTCTACTGTAATAGGCAGGTGCCATGATCAGATTAAAGCTTTTTCCTGTCTGGGAGGGGTGATGTGCCAGGGAGGGAGTAGTGGAAACGACAGCCGTCTGGGCCAATCGGCAGTCAGTGGACACATGTCCATGTATTGACATACATTAGGTTTAAAACTTCATGTGTATAATTTACAAAGGATTTTCCAGGATCTTCAGTGGATATCAACAAACACTGTGGAGCTCGACGCCTTCTGTCAGACTAAGCTCAGGCCTTGCGCTGTGGTGCTTCGTGCACTCCTAACGCACGTACTGCGTCACGTGACTTACGCTGCAAAAACCATAGAGTAAGTCAATCTTAACAAATGTTTTAGCCTTATATGTAGACTTAAAATCGTATTTCTATTACTTTTGCTAAATAAGACCAAAAGATTGCCATTGAGGTGAGATAGTTTTACTCATTTCAACATTTGCCAGTGGGGTAAGATCATTTCACTTGTCAAGCTCAATGTAACATAAAACAAGCTTATATTTTCTACTTGAGAGAAAAAAAATCTAATTTTACATCTCATTATAAGACTAAAACACTTTTTTTGCAGTGCATTCCCCTCAGCTATGACCTGTGGGGTGTGTGCGTTTCCCTGATCAAATCATCTTTCTCTACTCACATTTAAAGGCTTCATCCCAAAATAAGCTCATCTTGCTGAATACAATGAGCCTCTCCTATGAGCATTCCTTTTTTATACACACTGCGGTGTGAGAGAGAGAGGGTGAGAGAGGGGCCAAGGCACCCCTTGATATCGTATCTGTGAACCTGTCAACCAGAAGCGTGAGGAGGCTTTTTGCAGATCCTCAGGTGGTCTTATTTCGGGACCAGGCGCAGTGTCCCCACAGGACCAGGCCTCACATTGCATCATTGCGCCCTTCACAGACAGCCCCGTTGGTGGGCGGTGCGTTCCAGACCACGGGGAGCTGCGGCGTTCACTTAGCACGACCACAATCCCAGCTACCGCCAACTTAGGGTGTAGAGTCACAAATATGTGATGGAACATTCTAATGATGATGTAACAATCACTAGTGGCAATGGAGTTCTAGAACTCTCACTGAGAATTTTGAAAGAAAAAAACATTCCAAAACATTCCGAAAAACCTGCTATTCAGTTGTAAACCTCCACAAGCCCAGAGCGTTATTCATGCCAAAATAAATTGCCGTTTTTGAGGGTGCACCGCAAGCGATATGAAATCTCAGACCAAACTCCTGGCCGAATTCCTGCTGCAACCCCTGGCTTTGTTTTCTAAGATTTCTAGTGTTTCTAGTCTGAAGAAATAATCAATCGGGTACCTGAAATACCCCTGGCATGCAGATACAGTGTGTTGAGATGCTGAACTGAAGTGTCATAGACACAGATGGTGCTAATGTGTATTGGTCCTGTGGTATTGCTTCATCAATGTTCTTTCCCAGTCCTGATAAGCCCTGGGAGATATATGAGACATTATGAAACGAGATGCTAATCTCTCTAAATGAAAAACCATATATCTGAAAGAGGAATTCAGCGTCCTCCGCAACGGTTAAAGATTTGTATTGTCGAGGGGGGGGAAATGCTCATTCAAACAGCGTGGGAAACAGTAGACGCTGAGAAATCTCCAGACCACAGGCAATTGTGATGAACTTCTGAAAGATAAATTACTCTAAATTTCAGTATCAGTATCCTCACTCATATCCCACACCTGGAGGACATGGAGAGATAATAACATAATAAAATATCATAGATAATAACCAGTAAGAATCGAGTGTGGTTTTAATGTAGTAAATACATTATGAGGGAGACAGCAAAAGAGAGGGACTTAATTCCCAAAGAGTCCTTTGAGGTAATTGTTCTCAGTTAAAAGCAGAATTTCTAGATGAAACCGCAATCCCACTGAGCTCGTATAGTGAGAAAGCTGATACTGCAAGGTTTTCAGAGTCAAAGTGCCCCCCCTCACACAGACACACACACACACAGACACACACACACACACACACACACACACACACACACAGACACACACACACCACACACACACACACACACACAGACACACACACACACACACACACACACACACACACACAGACACACACACACACCACACACACACACACACACACACACAGACACACACACACACACAGACACACACACACACACACACATACACAGGCACACACACACACACACACTATTCAATAACCCGCAAGCTGCATCTCAAAGGGACTATTTCATTAGAGACTATTGTTTTTACCTTATTAATTGTGATCGCTCTGACTCTCACATGTTCTTTCTTTCTGTCTCACTCTATTTAATTCCCCCTCTTTCAACCTCTCTCCTCGTACCTCTCTCCATACCCCTCCCCATACCTCTCTCCGTACCTCTCTCCATTCCTCTCTCCATACCTCTCTCCATACCTCTCTCCATTCCTCTCTCCATACCTCTCTCCATTCCTCTCCCCCTACCTCTCCCCATACCTCTCTCCGTACCTCTCCTCATACCTCTCTCCATACCTCTCCCCATACCTCTCTCCGTACCTCTCCTCATACCTCTCTCCATACCTCTCTCCATTCCTCTCTCCATACCTCTCCCCATACCTCTCTCCATACCCCTCCCCATACCTCTCTCCGTACCTCTCTCCGTACCTCTCTCCGTACCTCTCTCCATTCCTCTCTCCATACCTCTCTCCATTCCTCTCCCCCTACCTCTCCCCATACCTCTCTCCGTACCTCTCCTCATACCTCTCTCCATACCTCTCTCCGTACCTCTCCTCATACCTCTCTCCATACCTCTCCCCATACCTCTCTCCCTACCTCTCCTCATACCTCTCTCCATACCTCTCTCCATTCCTCTCTCCATACCTCTCCCCATACCTCTCTCCATACCCCTCCCCATACCTCTCTCCGTACCTCTCTCCATACCTCTCTCCATACCTCTCCCCGTACCTCTCCCCCTACCTCTCTCCATACCCCTCCCCATACCTCTCTCCATACCCCTCCCCATACCTCTCTCCGTACCTCTCTCCATTCCTCTCTCCATACCTCTCTCCATACCCCTCCCCATACCTCTCTCCGTACCTCTCTCCATTTTTCTCTCCATACCTCTCTCCATACCTCTCTCCATACCTCTCCCCGTACCTCTCCCCCTACCTCTCCCCATACCTCTCTCCGTACCTCTCTCCATTCCTCTCTCCATACCTCTCTCCATACCCCTCCCCATACCTCTCTCCGTACCTCTCTCCATTCTTCTCTCCATACCTCTCTCCGTACCTCTCTCCATTCCTCTCTCCATACCTCTCTCCATACCCCTCCCCATACCTCTCTCCGTACCTCTCTCCATTCCTCTCTCCATACCTCTCTCCATACCTCTCTCCATACCTCTCCCCGTACCTCTCCCCCTACCTCTCTCCATACCCCTCCCCGTACCTCTCCCCCTACCTCTCCCCATACCTCTCTCCGTACCTCTCTCCATTCCTCTCTCCATACCTCTCTCCATACCCCTCCCCATACCTCTCTCCGTACCTCTCTCCATTCTTCTCTCCATACCTCTCTCCGTACCTCTCTCCATTCCTCTCTCCATACCTCTCTCCATACCCCTCCCCATACCTCTCTCCGTACCTCTCTCCATTCCTCTCTCCATACCTCTCTCCATACCTCTCTCCATACCTCTCCCCGTACCTCTCCCCCTACCTCTCTCCATACCCCTCCCCATACCTCTCTCCATACCTCTCTCCATACCTCTCTCCGTACCTCTCTCCATTCCTCTCTCCATACCTCTCTCCATACCCCTCCCCATACCTCTCTCCGTACCTCTCTCCATTCCTCTCTCCATACCTCTCTCCATACCCCTCCCCATACCTCTCTCCGTACCTCTCTCCATTCTTCTCTCCATACCTCTCTCCATACCTCTCTCCATACCTCTCCCCGTACCTCTCCCCCTACCTCTCCCCATACCTCTCTCCGTACCTCTCCTCATACCTCTCTCCATACCTCTCTCTGTACCTCTCTCCATACCTCTCTCTGTACCTCTCTCCATACCTCTCTCCATACCTCTCTCCAAACCTCTCTCCATACCTCTCTCCATACCTCTCCCCGTACCTCTCTCCATACCTCTCTCCAAACCTCTCTCTATACCTCTCCCCATACCTCTCCCCGTACCTCTCTCCATACCTCTCTCTATACCTCTCCCCATACCTCTCCCCGTACCTCTCTCCATACCTCTCCCCGTACCTCTCCCCGTACCTCTCTCCATACCTCTCTCCGTACCTCTCTCCATACCTCTCCCCATACCTCTCCCCGTACCTCTCTCCATACCTCTCCCCATACCTCTCTCTGTACCTCTCTCCATACCTCTCTATATACCTCTCCCCATACCTCTCCCCGTACCTCTCTCCATACCTCTCCACGTACCTCTCCCCGTACCTCTCTCCATACCTCTCTCCGTACCTCTCTCCATACCTCTCCCTGTACCTCTCTCCATACCTCTCCCCATACCTCTCCCCGTACCTCTCTCCATACCTCTCTCCAAACCTCTCTCTATACCTCTCCCCATACCTCTCCCCGTACCTCTCTCCATACCTCTCCCCGTACCTCTCTCCATACCTCTCTCTGTACCTCTCTCCATACCTCTCCCCATACCTCTCCCCGTACCTCTCTCCATACCTCTCCCCGTACCTCTCTCCATACCTCTCTCTGTACCTCTCTCCATACCTCTCCCCATACCTCTCTCCATACCTCTCCCCATACCTCTCTCTGTACCTCTCTCCATACCTCTCTTCGTACCTTTCTCCGTACCTCTCTACGTACCTCTCTCTGCCCCTGCAATTCCAGTATACTGTATTTGTATGACCAGAGTAGAGGTGCTATAACTGTATTGCTTAAAGCCTCTTGTATAGACTCAGCAGTCCAGGGGAATGGTAGGAAAAGCTGGTTCTCACCAAAGAACCTCTTGCTGTCAGTCTTCCACGGTACAGCCGGCGGTCTATCTGATGGTGGCCTGACGTGCTGGTTTCATTTTCTGATTCTGAATCTGATTTCTGCATGGGCGTCAGAGGAGGACGGAAGCCAGAGATAAGATCAGCCGCTGTTGTGCGGAGGATATGGGAAGTCTGGAGAGCCGTGAAGCTGTGGAGGATTCACTGGGGCCTACCTGCTTGTGTAAGGAAGAAGCAGAATCGTGGAACCGGATGAAAACATTACACTGTAATGGAAAAACCAGCCTGCGGGTCCTTCTACAGACAACCGTGGGTCTCTTCAGACATGCTCTGCTTTAATCTGATCACGACATCTCCGTATTACAGTAGACATTTGCCAGGCAAAGGCCCTTATCCAGGCCAGGGCAACTTCCAAGTCATGTTGAATGTTTCACAGCTTGACTGAACCAATAGATGCAACTTTTCTTCTTCATCTGTATTGGACAACACAGTGTAGAGAGACAGGAAATATGGGACTGAGAGAGAGAGGGGCTGTGTTGAGTGTGTTAAATTGGATCCGAATGCAGCCCGGGAGAGACGTGCGACACGTGGCAGGATCCGAACCGCTGATGTCACAGCACGCAATGAGCAGGTGGACGGTACTCTACAGGCCACCCATAGATGCAACTTTTGCATCTGAAATATGAACCACCTAAAATATTTGATTTGCAACATGTTGCTGCCATGGCAACTTGTGCTTCACATGTGAGCCATTAGGAGTGATTCCTGCTGTCACTAAATTCTAGCTTTGCTCCTGTGGCATGCTGCTATGCTATCCCACAGGTTAGCTCACCTGTTAAAAAAAGACAGGGAAAGGCAATCTTATCGCGGGTACAGTTCAGCGTGACGCCTGCCCCTTTCCGACCCAGCCTCCCACCGGTTTGATGCACTGCACAAAGGCAATGAGTCTGTTTAAAGGAAGCCGGCGCCTCGACCCAAAGGATGCTGAGGTGGATCACGATGTGCCCTCATTCAGTCGCCCGTTCCGCTCCCCACACAACTGGAGTCCCTCTGTCAGGGGATCAGGGGCGACCGGCTCCCAAATAAGAAGCACACTGCACCTCCCTGACTGCCACTAATGTTATATTTAAGAAAGAAACAGCCCTCAAGTGCTCCTCACCTCTGTTACTTTACCTTTCTCTTGCTACCATTTTTTGCCCCTGTCTAGATGGACTGGTCTGGGACGGGGATATCATTCTACAGGGGACGTTTTCAGCTTAGACCTATGATTGCGATTGATGATTTTAATGAGGGGTGGAGTCATCTGGCCTCATCTCACTGAGTACATGACAGGGGGCCAAGTGTGTGTACCATCCAAAGGCTGTGTGTTCAAGTGTGTGTGTGAGAGAGAGAGAGAGAAAGAGAGAGAGAGAGAGAAAGAGAGAGAAAGAGCTCTTTAAAAAAAAAAAAAAGATCTCCAATCCCACCCGAATTTAGAATGTCCTATTTGTGAACTATGTACAAGCATGCTCAGATACGCCCCCTGCTGCCAGCTCAGGAGAGTGAAGATGACTCGTGGTTCTCCTCCAAAACACGGCGTCAGCCAGCTGCGTCTTTTCACACCACAGCCACAAGCTGTGCACGTACAGAGTGGGGGCGGAGGAGACCCAATCATACGCGTGTGCAGAGAGCGAACCACGAGAGCCCGGGCGGCCAACGGGTCGCTCGAGCAACGAACACCGCTATCCCCACTGACGCAATCTCTGCATTATATCCCTAGGGAGATGCAAAGCCCATTGTGCCCCGCCCGTGCAGGGCTGTCGGCCACAGCGGGCACTGACACAGGGCCGAGTCGATCCAAGCTCGTGGTGCTCACTAGTGCGCCCAGCGCTTTTACCACGTGAGCGACCAAGCAGCCCAGAGAGAGCTCTTTAACCTCCTCAGCTTCCCCCCTCTTCATATGGAGCGTGTCTGTCAGACAGAGCCCGAAGTTTGGGGCAATCACGGCAGCTGCAGGACCGCTAAAAGCCAACAGAAGATCTGGGCCAGATTAGATCAGATTGAAACTCATTGATCATTACACGGCATTGTGTCTGCCGGTAATACGCATTTAAGTTCTATGATAATGACCCAAAAAAAAAAACAACAACAACACAGACGCATCACATTCACGGTTTTAAAGAATGCTTTTGGGATAAAGAGCGAAATGTCTCAACTCAGCCTACTTAAAAAAGAAATGCAAACTTGTCATCGAAGAAAGTAAGAGCAACACTAAAAGACAAAAAAAAAAAAAACGATCTGCGAGGTAATGAAGTCCATGCATCACTTCTCCACAGCATGAAAATCCCCTTGAGTTTTTAGGGTTTGATTCTAATGGCATTTTAATGGTTTTGGATTGTGCTAGTTCAGTTTATTTTGCTTGTTTATTTGTACGCAATTTCAACTTTCTCACAGAAGAGGAGGTCTCCAGGCGATCCACATCAGTTGTTTGGGAGAGGATGGGGTCCAAAAACTGCTCCGCGGTTCTAACGCAGTCATGTGACGCCTCAGCTGTGTGCTTTCCGTTCACCTGCACCGCCAACTGACACACCTGCCTGACCTTAACCTGCCTCACGGCCCATTCACCTGTACCTGGGCTGTGGAACACTCGAAGGACATGGGACCTAGCACAGACAATGTCACGGATGAAGACCGGTTGGGTTGAAACATTGTTCTCTTGATTGCGCGTTAAAGCGCCATGTTTATTAGCGGTAGTAGCGCGAGGGCACCATTTTCCCTCCTTGTTTACTAGTTCATTGCCTTCCAGTGCATTGCATTGTATATGCCTACACCTGGCTTTATTCCTAGCCAAGGCTTTTAATATGACCGAATCCTAGGCCTTCGTAGGCTTATCATCCAGAGCACGGGTAGGCAACCAGTAGAGCACAAATTACCCCACGGGGTCAATAAAGTCTATTTATCTAACTCTGGTGGTCAAGCTCAGATGGAACGAAAACCAGAAGTGTCACCGGCACTCCAGGACCAGGGCCTACGCCGGGTCCAGAGTGTGGATGTGACTGCCCATTACCATCACAGTGGAGAGGAGAACGGTGATTAATGGAACGATGTGGACACTGACTCACAGATAAGATTAATACAGAGAGTCATATTGGACTGTGGGAAAGACCGGTGAGTGTGTCACCTTGTCAGAGCTGAGCGATGGCACGCCCCTCGTTTCTTTGCATGCGCTAAATCAACCCAGACGGGAATAAACCAACTCCCAGAGGGATAGGCTCTTAGCTGCGGGGCTCAAATCGATTCCCGACCCACTTTTTAAATCAGCGTTTGTTCACATGGTCGCATAGGTTCTTTATCTCTTCATTGCGCTTAAGTCCAAAGGTCTATTGATTTGATTTGTACGCTTTGAGCTTAATGCATACCAGTATATTTTTCACTGTACTGACTTTCACAAAGTGGAGGTAGGCAGGCACTTTTAGGCTTTGTGATTTTTTGAGGGGATGGGGGGGGGTTGGCTTGCATTTTTTGTCATGCTGAGGTAATGACAGCATAAACCAGACTGATGCTTTTGTAAAAGAAGCGGTAGCATCTCTGCTTCTCACAAAATCCACGCAATGGTAGTTTTTATTGTCATTGTTAAGGTCATTTTTCCGCTGCCATGCAGGTCCAGGGTAATCTCTGAATGATTACTGTAACTGTGTCAATTCCTTATTCTTTGCAGTAAATTTAACTTACAACAGCTAAAAGCAAGTAACCTTATAATGTAAATTAAATTGTTACATTACAACAGCACAGGCTACAGGCTTTTGTATTGTATGTACTGTATTTGTCAGTTATTCCCTAATTTGTAATACCCAGTTGCAACTGTAAGCCTGATCACAAGTTGCTGAACAGCACAGGCTACAGGCTTTTGTATTGTATGTACTGTATTTGTCAGTTATTCCCTAATTTGTAATACCCAGTTGCAACTGTAAGCCTGATCACAAGTTGCTGAACAGCACAGGCTACAGGCTTTTGTATTGTATGTACTGTATTTGTCAGTTATTCCCTAATTTGTAATACCCAGTTGCAACTGTAAGCCTGATCACAAGTTGCTGAATTAAAATGGTTTCCAAGGGAAACCAGAGCGAAGCGGTCACAGCAATGAAGAAACTCCTCCTGTTGGCGGCCACGCAAACACTGTCACTGTCATGAACAACTCTCCGATTCCTATCATCATGAACAACTCTCCGATTCTTATCATCATGAACAACTCTCCGATTCCTATCATCATGGACAAATCTCCGATTCCTATTGTCATGAACAACTCAGATTCCTATCATCTCGAACAACTCTCCGATTCCTATCAACAACTCTCTGATTACTGTCATCATGAACAACTCTCCAATTCCTATCATCACGAACAACTCTCCGATTCCTATCGTCATGAACAACTCTCAGATTCCTTTCATTTCAACAAATTAGAGATGGGCTCTGAAGTATCATGTTCTGACACTACACTGTTTACTGTATATGGGAATCCCATATATTAGGAGTAATCCATTAACCAGGAGAGGCCTATTAGGTATTATGTATAAAATAAAATATCAATAATCCCATTAAAGCACTGCCCTAGTATATAGATGGGCCTCACAGTAATGGTGTTGAATCCAGACCATGCCAGGGCTGCCCCAGGCCTGCAGCCCCTCAGGGCAGTGCACATGGGTTTTAGCATCATCCAGGGGTGGGAGAGTATCGGTCAGCCGGGCCTGTTCACGTTTCATTGTGCACCAGAAACCCCCGCCGATCAATCTGGCGCCCGCAAGTCCACCTGTTGATTTGAACACGAAGCGTTTTCCATTTATTTAATGCTTTAGGGATTTAAACAGGTTCTGAATTATGGGTAATATGATATGCAAAAAGGGGTCATAAGAAGATGGCCTGAATTCCCTGTTCTCATCCTTGCTGTTTTTTTTTTTTTTTGCGAACAATTAATTATCATTATGGTCCTATGTAGTGTACCCCTGGGCAATTACTGAGAGCTAGCGAGCACCGCCAGTTCCCCCACGTGCTGCTCATGGGGGCCAGCTTGTTCCCCAGGCTTTTAGTATGGATTTGATTCTCTCTCAGCTCTGGAACATGGTGTGGAAGGACCTCACGCCGTCCCACAGAGTGGCTCATTGGCTGAGTCACGCCTGGTTAGCTGTAGCACTGCGCTCTCCCCCTCCTCGCTCAGAGAATCCCTGTGTCTGTTCCACAGGAAGCTGCTAATCCAACACTGTTTCCATTCCGTGAGCCTCGCTGGGAACAAGCCTCCAGACCCTCTCTGCAGGCTGGCTCACATCCATGGCAGGAGAGGGGGGGGGGGGGGGGGGGGTGTTGCTGGTTTGCAGCTGGGTTGTGAAAAGCATGGCAGAGAATGGGAAATTGGGAGTAAGTGGCTTGTGCTGAGGCCCCCCTGAGAATTATTATTTTTGTAAATGAAAAGCCTTTTCCAGATAAATTTTAATTAAAGTTTAGTTGTTTTTTTTTAAACAAAATCATTTTTTCACTAGTCCAGGGAGAAACAAATACCTGGCACAATTTATTGGACGTCAAAACAAAATAATGTTCAAAGCAAGCGGGAGTAGGATTTTTTTATTCTGTAACAATATGATTGTTTTTTGCTGTTAATTTTTCTGTTCATTCAACAGCAAACAAATTGCACTAATTAGTTCTACCCCCTGGCTGAAAAATCGTGCTAATTAGCAAATCCAGGTGATTGGAACTAAATACTGGGGGGGACTTTTACTTTCTGAACCTGGACTTTACAAACTCTGTTAGTTGCTCAATCAGAACATTCCTTCATGAGATTACTTAATCAATTTAAAATAGTACTGTGTGACAATAGTACTCACATTCATAAAATTGACATTGAATTTGAATCTGAGAAAATGGCATTCAGTAGTGTAACATAGACATAGACTTCTAGTGTAACATAGACTTGGTGATATGTTTAAACCTGACTGTGACTGAGACTAGATTTACAAGTCGCCTCTGGCCAATGTTGAGCAGGCTGTTAACATTGACGTCCAGTCTCGCTCTGAGTGTTTGCATAGGTGTATGCCAATATTTACTGCAGCAATAGTCAAATTGTTTCTCAGACCATGGAACATGAGAACCCATCTGCAGCATGGTGATAATGATTTTAAATTAAATAAAAAATCGTTATTATAGTTTAAATGTACCTCTTAGGCATTAGCAACATATTGCCAAATAAATATACATTCCAAGTGAAATTTCAATCCATTTCCAGCAGGATGCCAATACATATCTAGTGCATTGCCAATGAATCACCCTGACACTGGAAAGTACATTTATAATCACTGCACCATTCATTGTAAATGGATTACTAGTGCAACAGCAAGCTATTCACTGTGGTATATTAATGTGTCACAATGAACATATTAACAAAAACACATGTAAAATTCATATGTAATAGCATGTTCACAACTGTAAAAGTCAATAGGTTTAAAACTACTTCTCATCCATGCACGTGTTGAGATCCACAGAAAACCAGTGTGTTTTAAAGGGCATTCAGGCTCCTTGAGGGAGAGGCGTAATTACATAAGGGCACCTTCTCGGAGACAATAAAGCACACATTGTACGACATTCTAAAGCCTTTAGTAAAGGATTACTTTATTCATTAACAATGCTGTAAGCTGTTTAAGCAGGGTAGCTGCTAATCGGCCAACCCACTCACTGCTGGCTACTAATTCTCAGTTTCTCAGAAATTGACACATTCCTTCTTGTTGACATTTCACTTGCAGTGTGAAAGGTTTTCCTTTTGGAGGTAGCCAAGGCAGTATTTTTTGCCAACAGTGGTCAGCTCCAAGTACAGGTAATTCCTATTGTCATTGCATACGTTAGTCAGTCCACATAACTCCCACTCTTGAATATTGGGCCATCACAGTAAACTTGGAGCCAACTCGCACGTGTCAGTTATCTGAATCCATATTATTAGAAGGTGAGTTATTAAAAAGGAGGTACTATTCATTCTGAATCACGTTAGTCCATGTGATTTTTGAATCGTGAATATTAATCCGAGACACATTGTTAAGCTATATTCATTTGGTCAGTGAGTCATTAATTCAGTCACTCATTGACTCTCACTGCTGTGAAAGGTAAGTCTCAGTGGTCGTCAACGCTGGGAATGGACGCCCTGCTCACTCCATGTTGTTCTGCCTTCCACAAGCCACGAAGCGTAAAAGAAGCACACGCATGTATTTAAGCACACGCATGTATTTGTGTCTCTCGTGATTGTCGCCTGGCGGGTTGTTGTAGTCGTCATCGTCGTTGACGTCCGTGGACTGCAGCGACCCACAGGACAGCTTCTCCAAGCTTCCGTTACGCCTTACGCCCAGTCATGGGCTCTTACTCAGGATGTGGGCGGGACTAGCTGGGGGCTCCGGGCCTTTGCAGGTAAGTGGGAAATGTGTCAAATGTGCACAGTTTAATTCACCCTGAATAATTAAGTCAACTGGGCAAATAAAGAATGTAATGGGATTAAGGAAAGATTCAGCAGGAAATGAATGCAGATGTGTCTTGATGTGGACCATACAGGCCTCATCATTCCTCTCGGTTATGTACAGCAGAACTCCATTTCCAAGGCAACTAGTGGAGCGGAGTAAATGCTTAATCGTGAAACGGTCTCAGTCAAAGCACGACCGGATTGAGCTCTGAACATCACTGTACGCAGCCACCCTGGCCAGTGCTCCACACTGCTGCTCTGACCGCAGATCCGTCGTGTCTGTGATCGCTGTTCCACACTGCTGCTCTGACCGCAGATCCGTCGTGTCTGTGATCGCTGTTCCACACTGCTGCTCTGACCGCAGATCCGTCGTGATCTGTGATCGCTGTTCCACACTGCTGCACTGACCGCAGATCCGTCGTGATCTGTGATCGCTGTTCCACACTGCTGCTCTGACCGCAGATCTGTCGTGTCTGTGATCGCTGTTCCACACTGCTGCTCTGACCGCAGATCCGTCGTGATCTGTGATCGCTGTTCCACACTGCTGCTCTGACCGCAGATCCGTCGTGATCTGTGATCGCTGTTCCACACTGCTGCCCTGTTCCACCTCAGCTGAGGTGAGCAGACTATGGGCAGATTCGTTCAGCCGTCCAATCACGCCCCTCCGCCCGGCACTCACACGCCCCTTTTTTATAGCTGAGAAGCCGTTTGCGGCCATTGCATCTGCTGCTTTCCCTTCTGTCAATCTTCCTTCCTTTCTGCCGCTTTCGCACAGTTCACTGACACAGCTGTAAACAATAATTATAATCAGAATTCAGTGCATGGCTTGTTCGGCCTTGATTTGATACAATGGCAGAAAAATGAATGAGGAGTAAAGTTTACATTATTTAATTTATTTGGGGGGATGGAGGGTGATGAGAAATATACTCACAGCTACACACTCTGTATAAAACATCCAATCACAACGGTACCTGAACCAGTCATGGTACAGTGTCCCTCACAAAGCCATGAACGAGTGTATTAAGGCCTTGGGCTAAACAAAGGGCCTTATGCCCAAAAGATTAAAAGACGTGGGGGCGGGCGACTTAACTCAAGGCTCGTTCCAGGTCAAATACATTTGTCTGACATACTTTGAAGCACTGCTCTTCAAAGTGTGTCCATGAATGAGGCATTTGAGAGGGATGGAGAGGGCCAGCGAGCTAATCAAAGTGCCCTGATCTGACCTCCGCAGGAATGCCGTGTTCTTTTCAGTCACTCCTATCAATGCCTCGTTCAATCAATGCTGTGCTTCACCGAGCTCTCACTGGTCTCTTTTATCTGGATACCTGGATGTATAGACACATTTTGTTATTCGCATGTAGCCTGTGCCAATATGTGCACATGCCATGAAAATTCTACAATGCAAATTCTATGTACACACACATACACACAGTATATAACGTTTAGTTCCGACACACGTATTGTGATTGGCCGAGACGCAATCCATGAGTGCTAATATGCAGTATAACATCACTCTGACCTCGTCACTGGCCGGAATCACTCCGCGTTGTTTACATTCTAATTGTACATTGTTGGAAAAAACTATTTTTTCAGATGGAATTATAAAGGATCTATATTTGTTGGTGGAGCCAAATAAACAACAAAATCATAATCTGTTGTCTCAATCAGTTATTTGATAGATATTTCTTATTGGTTAGTAGAACTGTTGTACAAAAGCAATATCACACTTGAGGTTGTGCTGTTATACTGTATATCAGCATGGCTGTTATTATCTTCAGCACTGCAGCCGTGTGCCTATGGCCGAATCACAGCCGTTTCCGATACACAGCTAATTTCAATAACATGATTCAATTACTAAAGAGCTTTGACCTCCATCAGCATAGACTTAAACTCTGCAAGGTAAAATAAGAGTTGACATCTTATGGAGTTGACAAAATGTTATTTTCTCATTTTATTGCATAGCCATATGTTTCACAGTTGCTAAGAGGCCTCTTAATGCAAGTGAAAACACACATCTTTAAACATACATTTTTATTTTGTTTCTATTTAGAAGGGAGATGGAGTTAGCCAGTTATGTTTGAAATAATGCTGTTCGCAATATTATTTCTTGAATTAAAAAAAAAATAGAAAACTTAACCAGAGGACAAGTAACCTTGCTGCCTTCTGTGAAACTATGGAGTGAGACAGAGGTTCTTAGGATAGGGCTAGCCCTTTTTATGACTGAATAAATTCGATTTTTATAGAAATCTGATGGTGTTGACAAAAATCTGGAACAAAACTTTCAAGGGCGAACATTCACACTCCTATCTTATCAGTATGAATTGTTAGCTTTAGGTTTTGAAGGCTTTTAACGAAATGTTTTAGACGAAATTCCACGTCACTTGGACTAACCTCAATAGATGTAAACCTCAGATGTAAAACCCCATTTTTTTGCCACTTGTATGATGTACTGACCTTCAAATTCATCTGTGTACAGTAAGCAGTTACTTGAATAATCAATTTTAACTCTTGCATTACTAACTGCAATACTTATTATTATTTTGGAGTGCATTCTTAGAATAATATAAGTTTGGTGTGTGTGTGTGTGTGTGTGCGTGCGTGCGTGCATGCGTGCGTGTGTGACCTATGCATTCATAAGTGTTTAATTCAGCACAAAAATCATAATAATGTGTAAATAGTTATTTCTTGCTGTCTTATCTATTCTCCTTACACCTACTGTATGTGTATGCATGGGGCGGCAGTGTAGTGTAATGGGTAGGGAACTGGACTTGTAACCCAAAGGTTGCAGGTTCAATTCCCAGGTGGGACACTGCCGTTGTACCCTTGAGCAAGGTACTTCACCTGCATTGCTTCAGTATTTATCCAGCTGTGTAAATGGATAAATGTAATAAGTCGCTCTGGATAAGAGCCTCTGCTAAACACCTGTAATGTAATACTGTATATATTTTTTGGTGAAAAGGCTTTACAATTTTTCAAACCATGTTGTTCTATGTGTCACGTCACAGCAGCAGCCAACAGAGGTTAAAATAGCATACCGTATATTTGCTCATGTGAGCTTCTTCCAAAAATGTTCCCGTGGGATAAACAGGACATGGCGTGCTCTAAGGGATTTATGAGAAGTCACGGGGGCTTGTTCTGGGTCTCTGGGTAAGCCTAGAGGCACTCAACGATGTGAAATATCTCATAATTTTAAGAAGAATAGGACACACTCTCACACGGTCTGACATTATTGAAGAAGTAACTGTGTTCGGTAAAGTTTATAATAAAAAATTAATAAAAATTTTTATATACTTAGTAGAATGCTGCTTGCAAAACGAAGTTGGAGAAGAAAGACAAACAGAACATAAAACGCTACAAACGCAGCTAAATGCTATTTCAGAGCCGGGTACTTATTTCGCGGTACAGTAGCTCCAAGTCCCCAGGGAAATTTGCGTGGCAACAGTGTTTCTCAGCAACCAAATTAAAAGGCATTATGTCTGGTTTGAGCTTTCACTGCATTAGCGGTCCTGATCAATAATACCGACAGCCCCATGTAATCTGAGAGGAAATGGACAGATGCTGAGGTTAACCAACACGTACAGCCATTAGCCAATGAAATACAAGATGGTTTATCTCTAATGTGACCTCCGTCTTTAGTTGATTTAACAACTAAATTTCAATACACCCATTTTGTTTTGACATTTGATGGAGATCTTATTGGGCGACGGATTTTGTACTGTGGCCCCACACCCATGCTGGCTGTTTTATTAAGCAGAAGAACAACAGAATAGGGGTAGAACTTCCCCTCGATGGGGTCGTTAATCGGAAGCCAACGTGATATGTGAGATCCCATATGCAAAATGTCTGTAAAAATCATATACGATCATACATGCAAAGTTTTATAAAAATCATATATGCTGATTAGTATTATATTATATGTTTGTGTACATTTCTTATACAATCTCTCAATGTTTTTTATAGAGAGTACCATGTATGTTAGGGAACTATTTAATTTTAGTCTGAAGTGTATATGCTAGTTCTCTAGCGCATATTTATTTTATAAGATTTGTATATGGCATATGTGATTTTTGTGGGATTCTTACACCCCTTTTGCATATGGGATCTTCCTTCAACCCCAGCTCCACTCCCAAACCCCAACCCGAAATGTGTCTCGGTGTCACTGAAGGGCGTCACCCTCCCAGTGTAGTGAGTGACAGGACACACTATTTCATTACATCATACATTACTCAGATTACACCGTTCTCTTAATTAAAGGCTGAAGAAAAAAAGTGCCTGGCGTCCCTCCACTGACTTGCTGTTTAATGTGGAGGGAGGGGACGATGCAGGAACAACGATGACTGGACTCAACTCGTGAACAGAGGCGGAAAGTCCAGGGGTCAGGAAACAGTAGTCCTGCCATGTTTTTCTTCCCCCCGTAAACTCAGCCAGCTGATTTCACTAATTATGGTGTATTCAAGTGGCCAACTCGGGAGGATCATGCGTGATGTTTGTTGTGACGATGGTTCCCGTTCGTTAAGATACGGAAGTCTGATGGCGTTCAAATGCTCAGCGGCAAAAAAAACATGGACGCCCAAAGTAAAGCTGACGCTCGTTTGGCTGGCTTCAATTGAGAAACAATTGAGGTTGACAACAAATGCACAAGGTGAAAGACTACATACGCCACGCAACGGGTCTCTCTAGATCTAGATCACTCCATGTTTACAGATGCTCAGCTGTTTACCCTCGGTCATCTCGGGGACCTCTGGACGTGCCCGAGTTGGATGTTCCGAGGTCGTTGTCATCTGCTTGTCACCGGGGTGTCACGTTCAAATAATTTTTGCTTTTTTTTTTTTCAGAAGTCGGAAATATGGCCAAAGAATTGTTAATTCTTCAAATAAAGGCAAGTGAACAATCTCCTTTCCTTCTGTTGACGCTCATTTAATTTTCAGCGTGATATGCAGAGCGCACATACGTCCGCAAAACTAGCCGCGGCATCAGTGACGAGGATGCACTTTCATTAATTGTGGCATAACTGTAATTCAACCCTCCCTCAATTTGGTTAATGCGGTCATGTAAATTCAGCGACCCTTCACAACAACACACGGGACATGTTTGATTATGCATTGTGTGGTGATATTCATTATGTCCCCACACTGTGAGTCATGCCCTGTCACCACCCCCCCCCCCACAACCCACAACCCACCACCCACCACCCACCTCCCCACTCAGTACACTACAAGTGAACCTGCCACACATGAAATACTAAAACCTCGCATAGGCAATTAATGTGATGGGCTCGTATTTGCATATACGCATCACCTCTGCCATGTCTCCTCATGTCTAATGTCTGAGAGTGGCCATTGCAGTGAGGGGGGGCTACACACAGTCCAAAGGGTCCTTAAACACAAGCCATTGCAGTGAAGGGGGCTACACACAGTCCAAAGGGTCCTTAAACACAAGCCATTGCAGCCGTTCAGAGACAGGAGACTGTATTTATCAACATGATCACAGTGCTTCTCTACAAGCACTGTCGCCTCACAGCAAGAGGGTCCTGGGTTCGAATCCAGGCCAGGGGCCTTTCTGTGCGGAGTTTGCATGTTCTCCCCGTGTCCATGTGGGTTTCCTCCGGGTACTCCACTTTCCTCCCATAGATCAAAGACATGCAAGTTATTGTAGACTCTATATTGCCATAGGTATGAATGTGTGAGTGAATGGTGTGTGTGCCCTGTGATGGATTGGCGACCTGTCCAGGGGGTATTCCTGCCTCTCGCCCAATGCATGCTGGGATAGGCTCCAGCCCGCACGCGACCCTGACCAGGAATACGCAGGTTAGATAATGGATGGATGGAGGGATGCTTCCCTACAGCTGAACTAAGAGTCTTGGCAGCATTTCGCTGTGTTATGACCTTCTAAAGTGGGTCAAACACAGGGAGAGCGATCCGAATACCACTTGGTCTGGTCTCATAGCAGAGACATACTGTTATGAAGCAAATGAATGCTAAAATGGGAGAGCAACGAGATGCCTCGCTCCACCTTTCTGTTCTCTCCATTGTTTTTAGAGACCTTTCGACCTCATTTCCCAGAATTCCCTCTGTTTTCAGAGATTTTAATATATTTCATTCAGATATTTGTGGTGCATTTTAGCCCTCTTGCTTTCATTTTAATGTTATTTTCTCTCAGAATAACACCGCTGTGAGGGCTGCTGGGAACAGTGTGATCTGATGGCATGTTGCTATTCACCTGTCATACAGCCCAGTGCACAACAGTGGGAGACGTGTTCCTGTGTGACGTCTCCTCTCAGAAAAGCCAGAAATTCAAAGCCAAGCTTGAAAGAAAGGACACAATTGAGTTGGAAAGATAAATTGATTCTGCGAGCCAACGTGCAGCAGCGACGGTTCCAGCCACAGGGGGGGATATACAGTTAAATTCAAAACTATTGGGACATCAGTCGACGGTTGCTACATAGCTTTGTGCAAGTTTGTGGAACTTCTGCTGCTGAGGGGGCTAAACATATACAGTGCGGTCTGTAAGTATTTGTTGCTTTGGCTCTGTACTCCAGCACAATGGATGTTGAACTGAAACAATGAATATGAGGACAAACAGTGCAGACTGTCTGCTTTAATTTGGGGGTATTTACATCCATATCGGGTGCTTGTGTAGGAATTATAGCCCTTTTTATACGTAGTCCCCACATTTGTATTGGCTGCTCGGCTGTTTCTTGGCCAGCTGTGTGTCTTTGCATTATTAGTTCATGACAAAAGGTCTAGAGTTGATTCTAAGTGTGGAATGTGCAGTTGGGGTTTCTTGCTGTTGTCGCTCAACAAACAGAGAGTAACAGAGTCTTCCAAAATGGGGGAACTATGTACGAAAAGGGCTGTAATTCCTACAGGGATCACCCAATATGGATGGAAATACCCTAAAATTGATGCTGACCGTCCGTTCTTTAACTCATATTCTTTGATTTATTTAAAATCCATTGTGCTGCTGTACAGAGCCAAAATGACACAAATTGTGTGGCTGTTCCAATACATTTCCATTTAACCGTATATGACCAACAGAATGAAAGTGCACGGCAAAAACCAAATTAAGCATTTTAATCTTATATTTAGACTTTAGAATCTTATTTCTGTAACTTTTTTGCTAAATAAGACAAACTACCTGCCAGTGGGGTGAGAGTTTTACTCATTTCAAGATTTGCTAGATGGGGAAGACAATTTCACTTGTCAAGCAAAAAGTAACTTAAAACAAGCTAATATTTTCCAGGATTTTAAGTTACATTACAAGACTAAAACACTTGTTAAGACGGACATTTTGCAGTGTAGAGCTGCCAAGAATGGAAAAGCGGCTCTTTTAGTCGGCTCTTTTCTTTATACTTTCCTCTGCTTCATATTTCATAGCACCAGCTTCTGATCGCAGAGAGAAAGTTTATCTGAGCTGGAATCCCCTTAATAAAGACCAAATTGCCAGTTTGTAAAGCCATGCATACTTAAGTCATGCTTACTTAGTACTGACTACTGAGCTCCATAAGATGAGATTTATTTAAATAATATACCATCTGAGGAACCCTGGCACACATTCTGTGTCGCACATATACTCTCAAACAAAACAAACATTCAACACACACACCCAAAGATGTACACACAGAATAGTTTCTGTCAGACTGTATACCAGTGGTCCCCAACCCTGTTGCTGGAGATCTACCGTCCTGTAGGTTTTCACTCCTAACAAAGCACACCTCATTCAACAGCTAGAGATCTCGTTGAGCTGCTAATTAGTAGAATCAGGTGTGCCAAATTAGGGCTGAAATGAAAACCTACAGGAACTAGACCGGAGGCCACTGCTCTATACTGTCTGGCCATATGACAGCTCAGAGAAGATTCACTCCACAGAAAAATAAAACAAAAAGTTTTAATAGATAGAAGACCACGACAAATACCAATAAGTCAGTCCTGTCAGGATAAAGTTTGACCAAATGTGCCGTGACTAACTTCAAACCCTTGCTATCTCAGACTCTATTCTTTTTCTTTTGGTGAAGTACTTTTGCCCTTTAAATCAATCACTCTTGTTTTTCAGTGGAATCCAGCGGTCATATGCTTTTAAACACCTCTTCATCTCTCAATACCTTAACATCTCTATCTCCACTTCAACCTTTCACATCACATTCAGTGGTGTCTCTCTGTTAATCTGTGTTCATGTTTCACTTTTTATCAAGGCTGTCCTTCGTTTTTACTGAAAGACATCCTGGCATTTCATTATCAGCTTAACTTTGTGCGAGTTGCAACTGCCCCTTAAAAATATCTTAACTATCTTGCCATCATTTCATTAATGCAACGCAGAAAACCGCCGTTTCTACTGACACAGCTTATTATTTATTGCGATGCTGAGTTATTACTTTGCCGTGAAATATTATGCTGTTGTGATAACGTTTGTGACATAATGATAAATTATGTGCTATTTGCCTTCAGCCAGAAAGGCCTGCCGATGTTTTCAATTTAGATTGAAATCAACATAGTGTTAACACATTGCAAACGCCTCAAAATAACTGCCTCTCTGTAGAAGGAAAGAAAGAAACCTTTTGAAGGAATTGTATCAAGTGTATTGGTGCTAATTCTGCTAAAGTTACATGTATGCTCCCAACGTTGCACATATCTGGAAAATGGTGTAAACAATGTATTCTAAGTACAAACCCCAAATCCAAAAAAGTTGGGACAGTATGTAAAATGCTAATAAAAGCAGAAAGCAGTGATTTGTAAATTCGTTTTTTACATATATTTAATTGAAAACTGTACAAAGAAAAGATGTTTAATATTTTGTTTTACCATATCAACTTTATTGATTTTTGTAAATGAACGCTAATTCTGCAACACGTTCCAAAAAAGTTGGGAGAGGGGCAACATAAGACTGGGAAGGTTGTGGAATGTTCAAAAAACACCTGTTTGGAACATTCCACAGGTAAATAGGTGAATAGGTAACAGGTGATGCTGGGTATAAAAGGAGCATCCACGAAGGCACGGGCGTTTACGAGCAAGGATAGGTCAAGGTTTGCCATTTTGCGAAAAACTGCGTGAGCGAATAGTCCAACAGTTTAAGAACAACGTTTCTCAACGCACGATTGTAAGGAATTTAGGGATTTCACCATCTACAGTCCATAATATTATTAAAAGATTCAGAGAATCTGGAGAAATCTCCGTGCGTAAAAGGCAAGGCTGAAAACCAATATTGAATGCCCGTGACCTTTGATCCCTCAGACGGCATTGCATTAAAAACTGATATGCTTCTGTAATGAATATAACCACATGGGCTCGGGAATACTTCTCTGGGCTCGAGCTCATCTGAGATGGACTGACGCAAAGTGGAAAAGTGTGCCATGGTCTGACCTTTCAAATTGTTTTTGGAAGTAATGGACGTTGTGTTCTTCGGGCCAAAGAGGAAAAGGACCATTCCGATTGTTACCAACGCAAGGTTCAAAAGCCAGCGTCTGTCATGGTATGGGGGTGTGTTAGTGGCCATGGCATGGGTTAAATCAACAAACCATTTTCTTAAAAAAATTAATTTTCTCCAAAATATTGATAGCGTGATCTGGGAGGCATCCCTATATAATGAAATTGATTTAGATCTACATTTCAGTCAAAAAAGTATAAAAAGGAAAAATCCTAAATTTGTGATTATTATATTCAGATGCAAAAAAATGTGGTGAAATAAATGAATGAAAAATGTGTAATAATGATGAAAAACTAGAAAATCTGAAAAATATAAAAGATTATAATCTTACGTTTATGATGAAAAATCAATGTTATTATAAGACAATAGATAGATACAGTTGAAGTCGGAAGTTTACATATACTTAGGTTGAAGTCATTAAAATAATTTTTAACCACTCCACATATTTCATGTTAGAAAACTATAGTGTTGGCAAGTCAGTTAGAACATCTACTTTGTGCATGACACAAGTAATTTTTCCAACAATTGTTTACAGACAGATTATTTCACTTTTAATTCACTATATCACAATTCCAGTGGGTCAGAAGTTTACATACACTAAGTTGACTGTGCCTTCAAATTTTTTATATTTTGTCGCATATTTTTGCATGCCATGACTTCCTGATGTCTGTGACCCAACAACATCAAAAGACTCTTGATATCTTATTTTCTGGTATTCTTACAAGCGATAATATATCTCTGCATTTGAATGGATCTCTATGGGAATTTGGGGGTGGGACTAGATTTAGCTGTAAATTATGCTGGAACAGTATGGAATACATGATTGGTAAAATGGCTGCAAGTCATCAAGGGTCTGAGGTATCAAACAAGCCTCAAACCATCACTCTGCTGCCAGATCTGCAGTAGATATGGATGGATCACTTTAAGAATTGTTTCTCCTGACAAATTTTCCTATTGAACTCTATGGAAAAATAAGTCAAGAGAAGAAACCCTTCACGTTATCCATCCATATTTACTATATTTCTGGCAGCAGAGTGATGATTTAAGGCTTGTTTGATACATCAGACCCTTGATGAGTTAGAGACATTTAGCCAACCATGTGTTTCCATACTGTTCCAGTGTTATTTACAGCTAAATCTAGTCCCACTCCCCAATTTCCATAGAGATCCATTCAAATGCAGAGACGTTATAGTATCGCTTGTAAGAGTAGCAGAAAATAAGATATCAAGAGTCTTTTGATGTTGTTGGGTCACAGACATCACAAAGTCATGGCATGCAAAGCCAAAGGATATGCGACCAAATATAAAAAATTTAAAGGGACAGTCAACTTGGTGTATGTAAACTTCTGACCCACTGGAGTTGTGATACAATGAATTAAAAGTGAAATAATCTGTCTGTAAACAATTGTTGGAAAAATTACTTGTGTCATGCACAAAGTAGATCCTAACTGACTTACCAACACTATAGTTTGCTAACATGAAATCTGTGGAGTGGTTAAAAATGAGTTTTAATGATTTCAACCTAAGTGTATGTAAACTTCCGACTTCAGCTGTAGATTGTCTTGCATCCAAAATATAAAAATAGGAAAATGTTAATTTTTAAATAAAGGATGATAAAACATCTGTGTTCAACAACCATAAAATTATATTAATTGATTTTATTTATAATTATTTATTTTGGCAGGGAGAGTCCCTGTGAGACCAAGGTTTCAGTCACAGGGAGCCCTGATTACAAATAAAAAATACAATAATAATAATAATAATAAATGTAAAAATGAACTAATAATAACAACAGCAATGATAATAATAAAAATAGAAATAAAACATAAAAAACATGTGCATTCTTCAGTCATCAGGTTCCCAGCTAAGGCCATAAAACGGCTGTATGACAACGAGGGTATCTAATTTTAGACTGCTTTGGAGATCGTTCCTGACTTTTGGGGCACTAAAACAAAATGGGATTTTACCTAGTTTGGAGGATACCCAAGGGAACTCAAGGACCAGCCAATCCTTATTGGAGGATACACAGGGGACCTCAAGGACCAGCCAATCCTGATTGGAGGATACACAGGGGACCTCAAGGACCAGCCAATCCTGATTGGAAGATACACAGGGGACCTCAAGGACCAGCCAATCCTGAGCGAGTTTGATAATTATTTCTACACCAATTTAAGAGGGACGAGAGATTAAAAAAAAGGACGTTTATGGAGTAGTGCTTTACAAACAAACAGAAGCCAGCCAGTATAAATGTCTCCATAGTACGTGACTAGTTTTTTGCGGAACTATTTCCTATGTTTTTCCTATCGTGCGCAGAAACAGGGCAGTTTTATTAACAGGGTGTTGCTGTAAAATCATTACCTCCAAAAAGTGGAAAAACAGTTCTTTATTTTTATATTCTGATGGATGAAAAACCATCTGTATTCAAACATTATAATAATATCAATGAATGAATATGTGTTGGTAAATATTTATCATGAAAAATCTGTTTTACCAAAGATTTGTACGACTATATAGTCTTACGTCCAAAAAGTGGGGGAAAAAAGAAATTACAAAAATAACTTTTTATTTTCTGGTCGATCAGAAACCATCAGTATAAAACAACCATAAGGACATTAAAGAATGACAGTGTATTTTATGATAATTATGATGAAAAATCGATCTCACCAGAAAATAAGCAAGATATTTGACAAAAAAATACATGAATCATAAAACGTTGATTTTTATGTTCAGAAAGATGAGAAATCATCTTTAACAAACATGGTGAAAAAATTAAGGAAAATGTATTATCATTTAATGATGAGAAAATATCTATTTCACTGGAAAATTAGAAAAATATGTAAGACTATATTCTTACGTTCAAATAATGGGGAAAAAATGCAAAAATTGTGAAACGCTGATTTTTATATTCTAATGGATGTGAATATACCGTATGTGCAATAAACACCCATAGTCATATTAATGAATGAAAATGTGTTTCAAGATAATTATGATGAAAAATCTTTTTCACTTGAAGTCTAGCTAAATACATAGGTCTATACTGTAACATCCAAAAAGTGCAAAAAAAAAAAAAAAAGAATCCTAAAATGTTGATTTTCATATTACGATGGATGAGAAATCATCTTTATTCAACCTTGATAATGGTATTAATCGATTTTGGCAGAATCTGCAAAAACATCACTTTTAATGGTAATATGGAGGTATACTCCCCTTTTTGAAGGAATATGGAAGTATGAAATGCAAACTCGTGACAGACCCGTGTGTTTAAGGAGCTGCGTTTTGATACACGTTGGCTGGCCTGCTTCACGGCATAATTCCCTGTGGCTAGAAATGTTCTGGGGCTAGTGGGTGGCTTCAAAACAGCCTCACACACACACAGACACAGACACACACACACGTATCATACATATACACACAAATGCATGCACACAGACACACAAATAGGCAGACACACACACACACAGAGCTCTCCCAGATAGAGAAACATGCACTTGCACATTCACATAGCAACAGACAGACATGCAAATCCACAGACAGCCAGGGGACTCCGAGCCAGAGGCTTCAGTGAGTGTAAAAGATCATCTAAAAACAGTGCGAGGATGAGTCACAGAGCGGTCCTTCCAGGAGACGATGATGATGATGCTGCTCGATTACGTAGGGGAAAAAGACGCAGCACAGCACAGCACAGCACACACACACACACACAGAAAATATTCTAGAGGCCTGTGAGAAGATGGCCTACTTTCATTTACTGTGCAGCGAGGGACTCTGCTTCACACTGTGCAGCTTGATCTTCCCATTTTTATTGTTTTTTTTCTTCTTTTTTGCCTGTCAATCAGAGGATGTAAGGATGAGTCTATCTACCCTCCTGTACCCTCTGTCCCTTACAGGCACATCCTTCCCCACTCACTGTACCATCCACCCCTTACAGGCACATACTGCCCCACTCACTGTACCATCCACCCCTTACAGGCACATACTGCCCCACTCACTGTACCATCCACCCCTTACAGGCACATACTGCCCCACTCACTGTACCATCCACCCCTTACAGGCACATACTGCCCCACTCACTGTACCATCCACCCCTTACAGGCACATACTGCCCCACTCACTGTACCATCCACCCCTTACAGGCACATACTGCCCCACTCACTGTACCATCCACCCCTTACAGGCACATACTGCCCCACTCACTGTACCCTCCACCCCTTACAGGCACATACTGCCCCACTCACTGTACCCTCCACCCCTTACAGGCACATACTGCCCCACTCACTGTACCCTCCACCCCTTACAGGCACATCCTGCCCCACTCACTGTACCCTCCACCCCTTACAGGCACATACTGCCCCACTCACTGTACCCTCCACCCCTTACAGGCACATCCTGCCCCACTCACTGTACCCTCCACCCCTTACAGGCACATACTGCCCCACTCACTGTACCCTCCACCCCTTACAGGCACATCCTGCCCCACTCACTGTACCCTCCACCCCTTACAGGCACATACTGCACCACTCACTGTACCATCCACCCCTTACAGGCACATACTGCCCCACTCACTGTACCCTCCACCCCTTACAGGCACATACTGCCCCACTCACTGTACCATCCACCCCTTACAGGCACATACTGCCCCACTCACTGTACCCTCCACCCCTTACAGGCACATACTGCCCCACTCACTGTACCCTCCACCCCTTACAGGCACATACTGCCGCACTCACTGTACCCTCCACCCCTTACAGGCACATACTGCCCCACTCACTGTACCCTCCACCCCTTACAGGCACATACTGCCCCACTCACTATACCCTCCACCCCTTACAGGCACATACTGCACCACTCACTGTACCATCCACCCCTTACAGGCACATACTGCCCCACTCACTGTACCCTCCACCCCTTACAGGCACATACTGCCCCACTCACTGTACCCTCCACCCCTTACAGGCACATACTGCCCCACTCACTGTACCCTCCACCCGTTACAGGCACATACTGCCCCACTCCCTGTACCCTCCACCCCTTACAGGCACATACTGCCCCACTCACTGTACCCTCCACCCCTTACAGGCACATACTGCCCCCACTCCCCTTGGTGCTCCCAGGCTGGAGAGGAACAGATGCAAGGAGGAGGAAGAACAGATGCAGGGATGAACAGAAGAAGAGGAAGAAGAGGTAAAGCAGAAGGGTGGATGAGGGAAAAGTAGAGGTATGCTTCCTCTTCATCTCTCCGGGTGTGTCCCTGGGCCCTCTAAGTTCCAACATCCGTTCGTCTGTGAAGAACCTCGGAGTGACCTTTGATAGCGGCTTCAATTTTTATAAACAAGTTAGTTCTGTAGTAAAAACCAGCTTTTTCCAGCTAAGACTCTTAGCCAAGACAAAGTCCTACCTCTCCCTGAAAGATCTAGAGAGGGTAATTCATGTCTTTATTACCTTGAGGTTGGACTACTGTAACTCCCTGTACGTGGGCATTGACCAGTCCTCACTCAGACGCCTGCAGCTGGTCCAAAATGCAGCTGCTCGCCTCCTCACTGGCAAGAAAAAGCGTGACCACATCACTCCAGTGCTGGCCTCACTCCACTGGCTCCCTGTCCACTTTCGAATCAATTTTAAGCTTTTGCTTCTTGTTTTTAAAGCCCTAAATGGGCTGGCCCCTCTCTACCTCGCCAAGCTCCTGCACCGCCATGCCCCAACCAGAACCTTAAGGTCAGCTGACCAGTTGCTGCTGGATGTGCCCAAAACTAGGCTAAAGACCAGAGGTGACCGAGCCTTTGCGGCGGCTGCCCCTAGGCTCTGGAATAGCTTGCCCCTCTATATTAGATCTGCCCAGACCCTAGGGATTTTTAAATCTTCCTTGAAGACCCACTTTTTCTCCCTTGCCTTCAACTCAAGTGGAGCATGACACCCTGGCAATTGTGTGTTTTGTTTTGTACTGTTGGTTTTATTCTTTGTCTGCTTGTATTTCATTTGTGTAATGTATTTGATTATTTTATTTATCTGACCACTGGTACAGCACTTTGGTTCAACCGCAGTCGTTTTTAAATGTGCTCTATAGATAAATTTTGACTTTGACTTGACTGTGCCGTGCGCACAAAGAGAAGCAACGAAACAAGCCTTTCACAAACATGCGCTCACACGGAAACACAAAGGAACACGTGACCTAAAAACACAGAGAAACACACACAAAAGTGCACATTTAACACACACACACACACACACACACACACACACAGAGAAATGCACATCTTCAATCACAGATACGCACTGAGAAGGAAACAAACTCAAACAAAAACACCCAACCTTAACGCCTTTTATTCTATTAAACATATCGGGTGACTTTTATTTACATATCGTAAGCATACACGGTTGCATGAATGTACAGTAGTATAGTCTCTGTCTGTTCAAACTGCTGTTTGCCCATTTTAAGAGTACAGCTATACTGTTGTTTTACATGATAGGGGATACTGCAAATGATGTGGACAAAATACATGAGAAGCACGCATATATAAAGGAAAAGACATGAATGTGTGCAGTTCGGAAAATTGCTCAGGTAAACAGGAGATATTTCCCTCCAAAAAGTACAACAGACAAGTATTTACTGTGTAATATTTCCTCTACAATATATGAAATATATTTAAATTGTACATATTTCATACAGGCATGGTATTTCTACATGGCTGTACTTAATTACATTACAATTTACACATTGAAGTTCTTTGGTTCAGAACTCCTGTTGTGAATTTTATTCAAAATAATGTTTGGAGCTGCCAACAAAAAAATAAGACTTGGCAAACAAAGGATACCTTCTCCTTTTAAACACATACCCAAACAACAAATACCAAATGACTGGAGTAAGAGTCTGTCCTAGAGATTTACATCCTGGTTCATGGCAACCATAGCAACCAAGATCCCCTCCATGGGCCAATGTACCCATACAAAAAATATTTTATACATGGTATGACAAAGAAATCAATATTTATCACTTTCAGACATTCCATATATTGTGGCCTTTATTGTAATGTAGATTTTATTTTGTACAATCCACACTATATGCATGTAATTGCATATGTGAAAGTACAGATAAATGCGTACCTGTAATGCATGACAAAAATATATATTACTTTTCAAATGGGTGTCCAATACATTGAGATCTCACAGGTGCTGTGACACTTAATGGCTGACACAGGGAAAAGGGCTGTGTCCGAATCAGCACCCTTCCATACTATTAGGTAGACTGTGTCCGAATCAGCACCCTTCCATACTATTAGGTAGACTGTGTCCGAATCAGCACCCTTCCATACTATTAGGTAGACTGTGTCCGAATCAGCACCCTTCCATACTATTAGGTAGGCTGTGTCTGAATCAGCACCCTTCCATACTATTAGGTAGACTCTGTCCGAATCAGCACCCTTCCATACTATTAGGTAGGCTGTGTCTGAATCAGCACCCTTCCATACTATTAGGTAGACTGTGTCCGAATCAGCACCCTTCCATACTATTAGGTAGACTGTGTCCGAATCAGCACCCTTCCATACTATTAGGTAGACTGTGTCCGAATCAGCACCCTTCCATACTATTAGGTAGACTGTGTCCGAATCAGCACCCTTCCATACTATTAGGTAGACTGTGTCCGAATCAGCACCCTTCCATACTATTAGGTAGACTGTGTCCGAATCAGCACCCTTCCATACTATTAGGTAGGCTGTGTCCGAATCAGCACCCTTCCATACTATTAGGTAGACTGTGTCTGAATCAGCACCCTTCCATACTATTAGGTAGACTGTGTCCGAATCAGCACCCTTCCATACTATTAGGTAGGCTGTGTCTGAATCAGCACCCTTCCATACTATTAGGTAGACTGTGTCCGAATCAGCACCCTTCCATACTATTAGGTAGACTCTGTCCGAATCAGCACCCTTCCATACTATTAGGTAGGCTGTGTCTGAATCAGCACCCTTCCATACTATTAGGTAGACTGTGTCTGAATCAGCACCCTTCCATACTATTAGGTAGGCTGTGTCTGAATCAGCACCCTTCCATACTATTTGCTAGGCTTGTTGAGTAGACAGGACAAAAAAAGTTAAGTAGGCAAAATTTTCTCTAAATGTAGTATACTTTAAACCCCCTGTACACAGGAGACAGGGCGCAGTAGATAGGGCTCTGATTCGGACACAACCAAGGAGTCTAAACGAATTCTGCAGGTAGGCCAACTGAGACATAGATAACATATCTTCTTAAATATTGTCACATTCAGTGTTGAATTTCAGTATTTTTGCCATCTCAACCCACACAACGAGCCTATTGATGACAAAGATGAATTTAGATGGCATGGATTTTTTTATAAGGTGGTCTTAAATGATTTTAGCGAACGACTGTTGTTGCACTATTTTGTCGTACACTATTTAAAAAACTATTTAATACAGCGTATGGTGTAACAAATGCATATGAAGCCTCTAAACCCTTCACAGAGGACAGGCATGTGATTACCGCACAGCTGATCTGTAAGTCACCAGTGAGTTTAACAGTAGTGCTGATGTTGTGCTGTGTCGTATATGAAGCTCGGTGCACTAATAAAGAATTCATGTGAAGGCAACTCAATTTCTTCCTGTATTCAGTGATAATTCCCAAATTGTCTTTAAGAAAAATGCTATTCAGTTTTATTCCGGCGGATTGCCAATTTTAAGAGGTTGTTTTATTATAATATAGTACCAAATCTGAGAGGTGTTATTTATTTATTTATATATTTATTGATATTTAAGGTTTTCTGTTAAAACGATGATGGTGGTTTGATTGAATACCACATTTAGGCCCAGATTAAATTTAATTTTGGAGGGCAAAGCACATTGCGGTAATACAAATACAAATAATTTGTAATAATTCATATATTATTACTTAATTATATTAAAATATATTAATATATACATTATTCTCAATAAATTAGAATAAGTAATTGCATAAAAATAAGTAATTAAGTAACTAATAAAATGTGTTCAGTTTTCAAGGGCCAAAGCACATTGCATTTAAAAAGAAGTTTCTTTTTTATTATTTTTATACACTTTGCATTCATTCAGCCATCACTAACTCATTGTGTTGTTTATCAACACAACAAACATAATGTGATGCTAGCTTTACTTCGAGCTATAGAAAAAACAATGATTGGATTAAATGTGGGCTTTAATCATTTAAAGACACGTCCTTGCAAACATGCAGCATAGTTAGTGATTGCTTTATTTGTCTATAGAACCTCTAGAACTGCAGTGGCTTATGTTCAGAACGTCAACATGTTTAATGTGCAGGTTACAGGTAGTGAACAAAAAAAAAATGGAAACACAACAGCATTCGAACTATGACAAGTTCTCGCTGTTGTTTAAAGGTGTGGGGCTCGTTTACCTGGCCTGGGTGCCCTTGTACCAAGCCAAGTAAGACAAGACAGGTAAGCCAGTCATGTCGTGTGGTCATCTTCGGCCATGTTAAAGTATTTCCTTCCTGCAGAGAGGAATTCCCGCATTCAGAGATCACGAGTAATCCCGCTCAATGGTGTAATGAGCATGACACTGTTGTCCATATCACCGCCTTCCCAGTCACCAGATCCAACCGAGCATTTATGGTCCATCCTGAGATATCCTGGTTATACACTGCCATTAACTATGTATGCGTTCATTGACTTTCTTGCAGAAGGGTCGTGTCGTAGTCCTTCAGCAGAATTCCAGATGCCGGGGTGTCTCGTTGGCGTAGCCTGTAGAGTACTGTCCACATGCTTTGTGAGCCACAACGTTGTCGGTTCGAATCCAACCACGCAACCTATTTCCAGGTGTCTGTCTCTCTCTCTCTCTCTCTCTCTCCATTCTTCCTGCCTCTCTACACTGGGCTGTCTAATAAAGCTGAAGATGCCCTTAAAAAAAAAAATAATAATTTAAATAAATAAATAAAATTTCCAGATGCCAGCAGACTCTAATCCACATAGCATAATATAGGCTCTGGACACACGGGGTGGCCCAACACCCTATTCCTGGACTTTACATTGGCATTTCCATTTTTTGTGCACTACCTGTATTGGCATACAGTATGTAGCTACCTGTTGCTGTTCCTTTTTGCCATGTTAGTACACTGTAGCAGGGGGTATCACATGGGTAAATAAAAAGTGTCTGCTCCTAATACACACACAGCATGTTAGTACACTGTAGCAGGGGATATCATACACACGCATTCACATTATTTCCTATCGCCTAGTATCAAGGAACATGAGGGAATGAAAGTAAAGAATACATGTGGTATACGTGGTATATTCTGTGTCTGTTTATCTCTTCGCTTATTGCTTAAAACTTCAGATGGTATAGAAATGTCATATTGTACAATATTATTTTACAGTATGTCTCCATCTCTTGACAGAGGCATATAGATCTACACAGCAGTAAGCTTTCGTATTGCTGCCATAGACATGACATCATTATTTATTTATGATTGATAATAAACATATAGATAAATAAACCGGTACAGTCTAAAATGTAAGCGGAGCGGTAGCCAGAAGGGTAAAGGCTGTCCTCTTCTGATCCACGTAAAAAGGGTCTGGACCAAAACACGCACGTCCCTTGGCTGATCAATTTTGTGTTTCTGTCGTTTTGGAAATAAAAAAATAAAAAGATGAAGTCTGTTGTTGATCATGACTGTTCACTTATCACCTATAAGGGAGACACTCACACTGAATAGTGATTAGCTGATGGGTCAAAGGTTAGCTTTAATTCCATCTTAATGTTTTCGTTGACGTCGTCGTAATGTCTAATACTGTTCTTCTCATTCCTCGTTGATAAGCTTCGACTCGTTTTGCAAGCGGGAGGTCTCCCGATCATGACCGAGTGGGCGTGTTCTGCACTAGTTTTGCACAAAAAGCAGCCGTCGGGCGTCGCCACAATGTCCGCTAGAAAATATAGGCGGAGTTGGCGAAGCACTTGTGAATGATGTCAAACACCAACGAGTGGTTCAAAATAAAAACATTTGATGATAGATTTTGTGTATCATGTGACCAGTGACTTCAGTTTTTCCAAATGTGTCTCTGGTCAACTATGGAACAGCATGAGATCCTCACATCCCTCCCTGGGAAACTCCAGGAAAAATAAGATTATTAAAAATATAGATTTTTGTAAGCAAAATGTTTGCAAATAAATGTTCTATCAGTACATTAGCTGTAAGGGCCATAAACTTAACAAGCTCTAATTTTCTCAATTCCTGCGAGAGAGATCTGGAGTCTATTTCATTATGAGCACTAAAAATTTACTAATTTGTTAATTTATGTGTATCTGCAATCTACACACTGAGACAAGTGGTTTAGATGAGAAAAGTAAAGTACATTCACTCTTATGATGCATAACATAAATGGAGACAGGACTAGCCTGATTGTGTAATCTAGCTTGAAACATAGCTCAATGGGATGGATATGTCTGATGTTTTGAGGTGGGGTTTTGTGGAGGAAAATGTATAATATCATTGTGTTTTCTGAACATGAGCTTCACTGAACAAATAAAGCACAAAACCCAAAGGAAGAGATACATTAACCTCAACTATATATAATAATAAATATGTCTGGAAAACAATAACTTCAATTATGGGTTTTTTTTCCCCCTGCACCTCATAACCTCCTGATATAAACGTATTGATCTAAAAAAAAAATACTAAAAAAAATCGATGTTTTGTCTCTCAGTATCAGTCTCACTTCAGGTAGGTGTACAAAATGTATCGGAAATCACACAGTAACACCAGACTGATGCAGTCCCATTCATTACAATGTAAAGGGACGATCAATTAGGGCTTCACACTTTTTGCAAGCTGCCTTCTCTGCAAAGTCCAAAAAGCTATTTTGCCGAGTGCCTACAGATACTGCATACTGTAGCTAAAATAAAGGGGGAAAATCGGTTTAATTTGATCTCCAGGGTGAGTTTGTCCCAGAAACTAAGAGGGATTTCTCTGTGGGGCAAATGGCAGCGGTGTTGGGAATCGTGGCGAAGCAAGAGAGACACTAATATTGTTTAGACACAAATGGCAAGGTTGTTTTGTTTTTTTTATGCTGTAATATAATTTCACCAGGTCCGGTAGGGTTTATTCAATCTCAGGCACGGCAAACAGAGAACTGGTACAAACTGTTCTTGTCCAGAGGTTTACAATTCAATCCCCTTAACAAAACAATTGGGTTCGGCCTATTTCCCACTGGATACTCCCAAAACTGGGCTCTCTTGAGTTTCTAGGGGTCACATCCAAAGCCAAGTTTAAAAGAAACATGGAAACAAACAAAAAACACAAGCTGAGCATTTGAAGACCCTACTCCTTGGCATTCAAATTGCCCACTGTAGCTCCACCCCCCAAAACAATAGAAGAAAAGCCAGTCAATAAATGGAGGCAGGCAATAAACAGACAGACAGCTGGACAGAGAAGCAGCCTGACTCTGCCGAATGCCGCGCTGGAGGCGAGGGGGTGTGTGCTTGAAGAATCCCCCTGGCCACTCCCGCTGTAGAGGGTTAGAAGGCACCAAATTATGCAAATAATATTTTTACACCTGCAATGCTGAGAATTGAGTACTTTTTCATACAGTTTGACACGTGGCAGAGCAGAAGGCTTCGTTTTCGTTATTGTCGTCGTTTTCGCCGTTAACTTCTACACGTTGGCTCTTTCTCTCTTTCCCACTGTTCAAACTGCCTGCCGGCAGTCGTGTCTCTATGACAGCAATGGCTCGCCGAGGGAGGGAAAGACTCGATAGCTCCCCGCTAACGTGCTATCGTGCTATCGGTGACGCTGTCAGCAATGTGAGCCTCTCTGAAGCAAAGGGACCTCATAAGCTGGTCTCCCGGAGGAACATGGTGCCGATGCTGTAGGAGATCTTACGGATGGGAGCGGTGGAGGTGGACCTGGAGCTGGCTAGGGAGGCATGGCTTTGGGATTTTTCTGCCTCCAGGAAATAGCAGATTCCTGGGATTTCCTTGGGAAAGTTGTCAGGCAGCTCCTGGCGGGACCGCGGGATGAAACTGAAGGCCCGGTCATCCTGCAGTAACCTAAAGACAGGAAGAGAGTGAAGCTGGGACACAGTATAACATTTTAAACTGTTTTTCTTCTTTGACTTGGACCTATTTTTTTAGAACTATTTCCACTGTACTGATCAATAATAATAATATTGTCGTCACATCTTTGGTCACCCAACGAACCGCACCGCTCTGGTCACCCAACGAACCGCACCGCTCTGCTTTACAATGGAGTTCAGTGGGGCATATTTAGATACAGGAGATTTAGAAGATATTTAGAAGTGAAAACGAGGGTGCCGCGGTGGTGCAGCGGGCTAAGGCGCAGACCTTGTCTGTGCGGTTGAGCCCCGAGGATCAGGGGTTTGATCCCCGGGTCCTGCCAGATCCGAGCATGGCCGGCGCCCTGTGGGAGCGGCAATTGGCAGCTGCTCCCGGGTGGGGGAGGGGCTCGGAGAGAATCGCTGCGCACAGAACGGCCCTGGGCGAGTTGGAATCACGGTCAGGAGCTTGAGCAGTCGGCGCGACTGCAGAGAACCTGGCGCCCCCCTTCCTACCACCGGCTGACAGGGCTGTATAGTGGTGATTCTCTAGCGGTTGCTACACGGGGGGAATTGAATTAGAATAGGGGTTCAATTGCCTACCAATTTGGGAGAAAATAGGAAAAAATCTGAAACAAATTTTTTTTTAAAAAGTGAAAACGAGTGTGAAAAATGGACTTCAACTGTTGAGGATACTGGTTGCGTGCGCTTACAACAATATAGGCCGTCTGGCAAATTTGCGTCAAACCACTGCCATTGTTGCAAGAAGTTCAGCATCAGTACTGGCAAAGTCTGCCAAACCTCTGGCAACATTTTGTGTAAAACACAAGTTTTCGTTTGTGGCAAATTTACTACATATTAGCTGCAAACTATCCAGTTTTGTAAGGGGTGTGGTACTGTGTGTGAATTGGGAGAAGGCACATCCCAGTCACCTCGTGAAAAACGTTTGTAGCTTGTGGCAGGATTCTCTATCAGTGTATGCAGAGGATACAGAATAGTGAGATTCGGCATTACAACCAACACTGCTGACAGAGCCACTGCAACCAACACTGTCTATTGAGTCTAAATATCACCGCAATCAACACTGCCCATACGCCCAAAATACTATGGCAACAAATGCAGTGCCAAAGCAGATACTATGGTAACCAGCACAGTGCACTGTGCCAAAAAAAACACTAACACTAAACACAAAACCAAAACATTGTCACACAATATTACCTACACAGACCAAAAATACCACAGCAACTAACGTTACCCACAGAACCAAAATACAAAAATTCAACAGCTAGCAACACTGACCACAGAACTAAAGTACCATGACAACAAAGACAGTGTAGAGCCAAAACACTCTGGCGCCCAACACAGCACAGACATCAATCAAAACAACCAAAAAATTGGCACAGAGCCAAAACACCATGGCAACCAACATAGTGTAGACAGCTAAAATGCAATTACAGCCAACACTACACTCACAGTAAAACCATAGTGATTATCACAGTGTAGAGCCATAATATTATATCATTGTAATCAGCACAGTGCAGAGTCAAAACACCATAGCAACCAACACTGAGCTCAGGGCCAAAACACCATGGCAACTAAGACAGGCTCCAGAGAAAAAATACCATGGCAACCAATACACAGACAGCAGAGCCAGAAGACTACAGCCACCAATACATTGGGGCATAAATAAAACCATCATGGCAACCAACACAGCACACAAGAACCAAAAATACCACACGAACCAACACCGTACACACAAAACACTACAGCAAGCAATAAAGAGCACTGTCAAAACATCACAATGGAACAGTTTAACTGCAGCAACCACACAACACCGAGGGAAGAAATAACACCAGGAGGTAGGCCCTGCCCCTTCCCAAGCACCCATGTTAAAACCCACAGAATAATACATTTGAAATAAATAAAACATTATTTTTCAGATTATCGTTTAGCAGACGCGCTTATTCTGAGAGAGTTATAATGAAAGGGAAGTGTGTCCATCAGCGTTATGTGAGCAACAGTGGCAGTGCTATGCCTGGTTAAGAACATTCCCATACCAGCAAGCGTATCAATAAAGCTAAGCCCAGTTTTGTTAAAACCATATTTCTCAAGGTGGGTATAATACTTCAGATAAATGGTTAGATACACTGCCCGGCCAAAAAAAAAAGTCGCCATTGCACCCATCATGCATAGTGCCCACTGTACAAGCCTCTGGAGGCAGTGTTATGATCTGGGGTTGCTTCAGTTGGTCAGGTCTAGGCTCAGCAACATTATGCAGCAATAAAATTAAGTCAGCGAGAGTACCTGAATGTACTGAATGACCAGGTTATCCCATCAATGGGCATATGCCAGGGATGACAATGCCAAGATTCATCGGGCTCAAATTGTGAAAGAGTGGTTCAGGGAGCATGAATCATTTTCACACATGAATTAGCCACCAGATTCCTGACGTTAACCCCACTGAAAGTCTTTGGGATGTGCTGGAGAACACTTTACGGAGTGGTTCGACTCTCCCGTCATCAATACAAGATCTCAGCCAAAAACTTATGCTACTCTGGATGGAAATAAATGTTGGTGACATTGCATAAGGTTGTCGAAACAATGCCACAACAAATGCGCGCCGTAATCAAAGCTAAAGACGGTCCAACAAAATATTAGAGTGTGCGACTTTTTTTTTGGCCGGGCAGTGTATTTGCAGTTTTACTTTTACACTATTATTCTTATGGATTTAAGTATGAAAATGTGCTTTTCATGGAAAAAAACTCCAATTTAAAATAAACAAAAATATAGATTTTCTCAAAATTGGTAAAAGTGGGCTGAGAGAGTTGGAAAAAACACTCTTCAAATGGTAGATTAATTCAGCTAAATATCCATATAAATCCATAAAGCATGCTATAATAATCCTAAGTAAATCCAATATGAATTCCTGAATTCCAAGATGTAGTCGAAAGATGCCTCATACTAAATAAATTTTAAAAATTTAAATAAAAAAACCCAGACCCAAAGTGCACGTTGTTCAAATATCAGTTCTAAAAACTGATGAACCTGTAAAAGTATTGTCTTTTTTTTCCCCTCTCACCACTAAATGCCACCAAATGAAGAGGGAGTCCTTGAACGATACAAATAAGAGTGGTTGCCATAGCAACGATATTGACTTGCTCACCCGCTCCAGCACAGACACAGAGTTGCAGTAACCGTATGGTAGAAAAAGAAAAAGAGGGGGGTAAATAAACGAACTGAATCGGAGTGGCGATGTCTTCGTCAGCCTGTGTGAAGAGTGGGCAGCTGGTGGAATATGCCTAATATCTCACAGTTGCTAAAATGTGTTTAACTGAAATTATCTTCTAAGGACGAGGACAGCGCTGAAAGCACTGTGGCCCCTCGGTATGAACACACAGGGACATCTCCAGCACAGCTTTGGAGCAGGCTGCAGGCAAGTGTGTGTGAGCTGGAACCGAAGATTGCGATAAGTCTCAAACCAATGCAGTGAATTTTCCCACCGCTGACACGGGGAGAGAGCAGCCGGCTTTTTTGCTAAGTTTGCGTCAAGACCTGAGAGAAGCAGGGGGGGGAAAAAAAAAAATGGAAGCCATCGCTTCAGATTTTCAGTTTTACATTATTTTACGATGGAAGCGACAAAAGTTCTCTTTTTAATTTTTTTTTCTTTGGAGTGGAAACGGGTAGACGGGCAGTCTTCCCGAGTCCCTCAGTGTTAATTAGGCATGGAGCAAACGACAGGAGGGTGAGGCTGTTCCCTTATTACGCAGAGATGAGAAGCTTCCCAGTGCTTCCCATTTAGCTTCTGTACTCAGACTGTTCCCAATGCCCCTCTGGCTACTGTCATCACATAGACTTAGTGATACGCTCACATGATGCGGTCTGCATTGGACAGAAGGAGATGGCGAGATCGCCGGAGGAGGGCAGTGACGGAAAAGAGACATCACAGCAATTACACAGGGTTGTAACCCCGCCCCCCGGGCTGATCGTTGTCCAATCACACATCGGTACAGAAATCAATCCTGCAGTGCATCTACGCCACTTCCAGTGAAGGGGCCATTCTGAGATATAAAGTGATTTTACGTCCATCCAGCGGAAATAATCAAGTGCTCCCACACCCCACTCTCTTTCCACTGTCCTTGCTGTCTCTATTGTCACTTTCTTTACCCTTTATTTCAGTCTCTCTCTCTCTCTCTCTCTCTCTCTCTCTCTCTCTCTCTCTCTCTCTCTCTCTATCTCTCCTCTCTCTCTCTCTCTCTCTCTTCTCTCTCTCTCTCTCTCTCTCTCTCTCTCTCTCTCTCTCTCTCACCCTCTCTTTCTCTGTTCTCACACGTTTCACCTTCCCTTTACACTCCAGTGCAACTGATAAGCAGGATATTCAATAAAACTGGACCGGTTTGATAAAAGTATGACATAACAGGATAGAAATGCCAATTTCAAGAGCTATTATGCACGCACACAAACACATACACACGTACACGCACACACGCACACACACATCAGAATCAGAGCTGCATTGGCAGCCGTCCCCGTCGCTTGCGTTTGAGTGGCGGAGGTGTGAGTGAGTGTGGAGGTCCAGAGATGGATGCGTCACGCGCTCGTTCCGACCCCCCTGCAGCTCAGCTCGGCTCAGACACATCGATCTGCGGAAAAACACTGAAAGATTTCAGCATCGGCGCGGACCACTGACCCGACGCACAGAAGTCCATTTTCACAAAATAACTCAAGCTTGCCTTTCAGTGGCATTCCAAAACATCACCTGTCTCTTGTGCGGAATGTGTGTGAAAACAGACCTGACCTTGCCTTTAAAGGCAGTGCAATCCCATGCATATTCCATAGGACCTCCGCCGTAACGTTCCATGTAATCCCACGTATCAGTTTTACAGCTGTATGTCAGCTGTAAACTTCATGGATACATAAAGCTTTATGATATATCACGGTTTACAGATTAATGCAGGCAGTATGTAGATTATTGCGCTGTTTTTGTGGGTTAATCCCACGCTGGATACGTGGATAATATGGAAGGTCTGCAGGCTGCGGTTACAGCACGCACAGACCTGTTCCGTCTGACCGAAGCGTCCTTTGTGTGTGAGAGAGAAACGGTTTCCTGTTTGTCCAGTGTGAGGACAAGAGAGGACACGGCTCTCAAGCTGATGCGTGATGAGCATTCCGGTGCAAAATGGCTGCCGTTGCATCACCCAGGTGGGTGCTACACATTGGTGGTGGTTGAGGCGTTGAGGCATTCCCCATCATCGTTGTAAAGCGCTTTGAGTGTGAGAAAGGCGCTATATAAATGCAAGGCCTTATTATTATTGTTTATGATAAAGCAGGAAGTGGTTTCCTAGCCACTGAGGTAATGCTGACGAAACAGAAACATAAAAACGTAAGAGTATGGAATCGCGCAGAATCACAGCCTCGGCTGCAGTAATGACACATGGATTTCTGCATCCCTGTCGCACACAGACAATAAGGTAGACAGCAGAACAGGCCTGACAGGAATCAAACAGGTGTGAAAAGGAAGGTTTTCAAGGCCTCTGGCCCTGTTCACACTTACTGGTGTGTGGTGGGGCTGACGTTGATGCAGCGGGGGTGGCTCCCGGACTCAAACTTGCTGGCCAGGGTCACGTTGTTCCCGAAGAGGCAGTACCGGGGCATCCTGACCCCCACGACCCCGGCCAAGACGGATCCAGAGTGGATCCCGATCCGAAGCTGCCAGGGAGGGAGGGAGGGAGAGATAGAGTGAGAGAGGGATGAGCAAGGGGAGCTGGCGGGTTGGGGTCAAGGGTCAGGAGGAAGGCCTGGAACAAGGTCTACACCAGGGCAGCCCAATCCTGTTCCTACTATCCTGTTGGTTTTCACTCCAACCCTAACAAAGCACACCTAGAGATCTCGTTGAGTTGCTAAATTAGTAAAATCACATGAACTAAATTGAAATGAAAACCTACAGGACAGTCTCCAGGAAATCTCCAGGAACAGGACTGGGCAGCCCTGCTCTACATTATTGCATTCAAACAGAGGAGGTCCAGGAGATCACAGTTTCCTACCACAAGATGGAACCAACTATTAGGCAAGATGGACCTTAACCTCCACTGCTTCGCTGGGGAAACCTGGCTGTTTAAATACCGGCACACAGGGATGGGAGTGACCAAATGGCAGCTAGTTAACACACGAAGGCTCATGAAAAAATGTTACACTGGTGACACCGCTCATATGTGAATAACACATCCCTCTGTGGAGCTACATGTAGCATGAGAGACGCTACTAATGCGCGAGCCGGACACACGGTCGCGCCCAATACCATGTGCCTGCGAGGCTTTGTCACATCGACACGCAAGTGGCCAGTCCATTGGCCGTGAGAATTTCAGCACGGCGTACCAATCGCCCATCATCTCTAGCATCAGCTGGAGGTGTGGGGAAGGGGGAGGGGGGGGGTGCACTCCGCTCAGATCCTCTAATGGTCCACTTTAGAGACGCTTCGCTGTGGAAAGGGCTACATGAGTGGATGCCAGCACACATGGCGTATTGGGGGTAACCATGGGAACCATGGTGAAGAGCCTTCAGAATGGGAGTGAGGATAGGACGGCGTCGCTGCGAGAATTATCACTGCGAGAGTGTGTCGACCGCTCTGAAAACGCACGATAACGCTGTGTCGCCGAACAGCGGGAGCACAGCACAGTGCGACAAACGACGCCGTGATCCGAAGCAACGGAACACAAACCGGGATGCGTGCGGCCAAAGCAGGACGACCGGCTGACCAGTGCCGGTCGCTATCAGTACCGGCTCATCCAGAAAGCAAGCTAACTGGCATACCTATGGCATATTCAATTACCACGTACATTAATACAAATATAGACAAAAGAAACGTTTGTCCAACATTAAGCAATTATAATTATTAATACAATGTTGTAATCTTAAAACATGGGTGAGACAAGATTGCTAACAGTTTCTGGATCTGTGAGTCTTTATGAACAGGGAGATGTAGCCACCGGTTTGTCCCTAACTGAATCCCTCGCAGGCACGAGAGGCCTTGCTAATAAGCGACGGACAACGTGGGCTACGGCAGTCATGGCGGAGATGATTAAAAAGTCAGGGCACTTCTTCCCTCGGGCAGACACGTCAGGGCACTTCTTCCCCCGGGCAGACACGTCAGGGCAACTCTGCACACTCCCGGGCCACCGTCTGTGATCGGGGGTTTCTGGACTCGGATATTCCTGATTGGGAGAAGTGAACGGCCGTGTCTGGTAATTTGTGGCAAGTTTCTGTACAAGGACACCTCCGCGCACGAGATTATGTCTGGTTCCGACGGCAGACATGCATCCGCAAGTGGCCAGATACAGTCCGTTATAGGATTCGTGCACTGTGGCTTCCGCCCTGTGAACACAGCTTTGTGAGAGTGATCCTGTGGAGCGCAGAGTAGATGCTGCTCGCTGTGTGGGTCTAAGACTGAGGCTGTGGAGCTCTGTGTGGGTCTAGGACTGAGGCTGTGGAGCTCTGTGTGGGTCTAAGACTGAGGCTGTGGAGCTCTGTGTGGGTCTAAGACTGAGGCTGTGGAGCTCTGTGTGGGTCTAAGACTGAGGCTGTGGAGCTCTGTGTGGGTCTAAGACTGAGGCTGTGGAGCTCTGTGTGGGTCTAAGACTGAGGCTGTGGATCGCTGTGTGGGTCTAAGACTGAGGTTGTGGAGCTCTGTGTGGGTCTAAGACTGAGGCTGTGGATCGCTGTGTGGGTCTAAGACTGAGGCTGTGGAGCTCTGTGTGGGTCTAAGACTGAGGCTGTGGATCGCTGTGTGGGTCTAAGACTGAGGCTGTGGAGCTCTGTGTGGGTCTAAGACTGAGGCTGTGGAGCTCTGTGTGGGTCTAAGACTGAGGCTGTGGATCGCTGTGTGGGTCTAAGACTGAGGCTGTGGATCGCTGTGTGGGTCTAAGACTGAGGCTGTGGAGCTCTGTGTGGGTCTAAGACTGAGGCTGTGGAGCTCTGTGTGGGTCTAAGACTGAGGCTGTGGATCGCTGTGTGGGTCTAAGACTGAGGCTGTGGAGCTCTGTGTGGGTCTAAGACTGAGGCTGTGGAGCTCTGTGTGGGTCTAAGACTGAGGCTGTGGATCGCTGTGTGGGTCTAAGACTGAGGCTGTGGAGCTCTGTGTGGGTCTAAGACTGAGGCTGTGGAGCTCTGTGTGGGTCTAAGACTGAGGCTGTGGAGCTCTGTGTGGGTCTAAGACAGGCTGTGGAGCTCTGTGTGGGTCTAAGACTGAGGCTGAGGAGCGCTGTGTGGGTCTAAGACTGAGGCTGTGGATCGCTGTGTGGGTCTAAGACTGAGGCTGTGGAGCTCTGTGTGGGTCTAAGACTGAGGCTGTGGAGCTCTGTGTGGGTCTAAGACTGAGGCTGTGGAGCTCTGTGTGGGTCTAAGACTGAGGCTGTGGAGCTCTGTGTGGGTCTAAGACTGAGGCTGTGGAGCTCTGTGTGGGTCTAAGACTGAGGCTGAGGAGCTCTGTGTGGGTCTAAGACTGAGGCTGTGGAGCTCTGTGTGGGTCTAAGACTGAGGCTGAGGAGCTCTGTGTGGGTCTAAGACTGAGGCTGTGGAGCTCTGTGTGGGTCTAAGACTGAGGCTGAGGAGCACGGGGCAGCTGAATTGGGCGTGCGGCCAGATCACTGAAGCTGCACTTAACTCCCCACATGGAGGATCCATCAGTGGCTAATGAGGGGGCAGCGCCGGTCCTGGAAATCAGTGTAACCACTTAGTACAGAGCCCTGGGCCCTCTTCGCCCCACACTGTGAAATAGGGATGAAGACGACCACTCCTTGAGCTGCTGGGTATGAATGAACACCTTCATTTCCCCATAATCTGGTCAGATGCATAATAAATGAGAGGAGAAGGTTCCCAGTAATGGCAGCTCAATGCAAAACTTCAAGATGCCTTGTGCAAGGAATTACACTGTCAGTACTGTCCGTTAATACAAGAGAGCGCACTGTCAGTACTGTCCGTTAATACAAGAGAGCGCACTGTCAGTACTGTCCGTTAATACAAGTGAGCACACTGTCAGTACTGTCCTTTACTACAAGAGAGCACACTGTCAGTACTGTTCTTTACTACAAGAGAGCTCACTGTCAGTACTGTCCTTTACTACAAGAGAGTACACTGTCAGTACTGTCCGTTAATACAAGAGAGCGCACTGTCAGTACTGTCCGTTAATACAAGAGAGCGCACTGTCAGTACTGTCCATTAATACAAGTGAGCACACTGTCAGTACTGTCCTTTACTACAAGAGAGCACACGGTCAGTACTGTTCTTTACTACAAGAGAGCTCACTGTCAGTACTGTCCTTTACTACAAGAGAGTACACTGTCAGTACTGTCCTTTACTACAAGAGAGCACACTGTCAGTACTGTCCTTTAATACAAGAGAGCCCACTGTCAGTACTGTCCTTTACTACAAGAGAGTACACTGTCAGTACTGTCCTTTACTACAAGAGAGTGCACTGTCAGTACTGTCCTTTACTACAAGAGAGCACACTGTCAGTACTGTCCTTTACTACAAGAGAGCACACTGTCAGTACTGTCCTTTAATACAAGAGAGCCCACTGTCAGTACTGTCCTTTACTACAAGAGAGTACACTGTCAGTACTGTCCTTTACTACAAGAGAGCACACTGTCAGTACTGTGCTTTACTACAAGAGAGTGCACTGTCAGTACTGTCCTTTACTACAAGAGAGCACACTGTCAGTACTGTCCTTTACTACAAGAGAGCACACTGTCAGTACTGTCCTTTACTACAAGAGAGCACACTGTCAGTACTGTCCTTTACTACAAGAGAGCACACTGTCAGTACTGTCCTTTACTACAAGAGAGCACACTGTCAGTACTGTCCTTTAATACAAGAGAGCACACTGTCAGTACTGTCCTTTACTACAAGAGAGTACACTGTCAGTACTGTCCTTTACTACAAGAGAGCACACTGTCAGTACTGTCCTTTACTACAAGAGAGCACACTGTCAGTACTGTTCTTTACTACAAGAGAGTGCACTGTCAGTACTGTCCTTTAATACAAGAGAGCACACTGTCAGTACTGTCCTTTACTACAAGAGAGTACACTGTCAGTACTGTCCTTTACTACAAGAGAGCACACTGTCAGTACTGTCCTTTAATACAAGAGAGCACAGTCAGTACTGTCCTTTACTACAAGAGAGTACACTGTCAGTACTGTTCTTTACTACAAGAGAGCGCACTGTTAGTACTGTCCTTTACTACAAGAGAGTGCACTGTCAGTACTGTCCTTTACTACAAGAGATCACACTGTCAGTACTGTCCTTTACTACAAGAGAGCACACTGTCAGTACTGTCCTTTACTACAAGAGAGTACACTGTCAGTACTGTCCTTTACTACAAGAGAGCACACTGTCAGTACTGTCCTTTAATACAAGAGAGCACACTGTCAGTACTGTCCTTTACTACAAGAGAGCACACTATCAGTACTGTCCTTTAATACAAGGAATTACATTGTCAGTACTGTCTTTTGGAACATACTGTCAACAAGTGATGATCGTATCTGTACCTTAACATGAGTGTGAATGCAGTCAGTGAAAAAGAAACAGAATGTCCCCCACAAGGTCACACTGCCAAAAACATACCCTAAATGAGCACAGAAAAAAAAAAAACATCCTCAAGAATTTTTTTCTTCTGTATGTCTCTGTAATGGTTTATTTTTGTGAGTCGTTTCAGGACATTCTGTTCTTTATTTCCTGATACAGATCTGGCCAGTACCTGACTAACTGGGTCATGCATGCGTTTGCATTCACTGAGTATACTGTCAGTACCTGAAATCAACGGAACATCCGAACAGTACCTTAACACAAGGGGACCGTAACACGGTCCGGAGCTACTGTGTGTACTACACAGGAACTCCAAGGCACACCTATCAGCAGTGTCACTGTCAGCAGTGACAAGTGCCCCCCAGCTAAAATTGAACCACCAAAAAATCAAGTAAACACCTTTAAATGTCAATAGAAAATGTGTAGCGACACAAACAATACAAAGCAATATGCCCCATAGGCACAGGTTTCCATTTTACTGTATACAGAAAGTCAAAATGAACGCCGTCTGAAAAACCATTCGCAGCATTCTAGAATATTCAGGAGTAATTCAATAGAGGCTGATGCCACGTTGTGCTCCTACACTGCCTAGCCTGTATGGGTATATTGGATTTGCCATGATGATTTACCCCTTGGAGCTATTCTCAAGAGTGCAGAGACCATTGAGAAGTTGTCCAGAACCCTTCCTCTTTATCTCTCTTTCTGTCTGTTTCTCGCACGCACACGCACACACACACACACACACACACACTCTCTCTCCCACCTGTGCACACACTATTTTTCTCCTTCTCTTACTCCCGGACCATTTTCTCATAGAGGTCAGGTCATCTGACAGCAACATTGGGTTCAGTGCCTCCCTTCCCCAAACATAACTCTCTCTGGCACCTCCCCCAGATTCTTCACTTCTTCACCTCACTCAAACTAGACCTTTCTCAATGACCCAGTCACTCAACCGCACACTTTCTTTACCACCTCTCCCAGATTATCCACTAAAGATACTGTTGTGTGCACCTATACTCACCTCACACAAACTAGACCTTTCTCAGAGACCCAGTCACTCAACAGCACACTTTCTCTACCACCTCTCCCAGATTATCCACTAAAGATACTGTTGCTTGCACCTATACTCACCTCACACAAACTAGACCTTTCTCAATGACCCAGTCACTCAACAGCACACTTTCTCTACCACCTCTCCCAGATTATCCACTGAAGATACTGTTGCTTGCACCTATACTCACCTCACACAAACTAGGCCTCTCTCATAGCCTTGCTCACTCAACAGCAGAGCCCTACTCACCCAACAAAAGCTTCACTCAGCAATATTACTGCCCAATATCACACACTTCCTCACCAGGCATCACTAAAAAAGTGCAATATTTCCCCAACAGCAAAGTCCTATTCGCACAATGGCCAATATCTATTGGACAGTTACGTCCTATCCCAAAAATGGCCTCCTAAGGGTGTGTCCCAGATCATACTCTCCTTCTGGTAGGCGTCATCTTCATCCCATGCATGACCCTTAACCCCATGCTAAGGCCTACCAGCTGACATTCCTGCACAGCCTGGCCTTTTGAAACTCAACCTTGTGTTTCCATGCTCATATCAAAGGTAAGCCTATTGAACCGAGGGCTATCTTGATGAGTCGAAACCAGGTGCCCGGGCAATGAATTACCTAAGAAGAAAGGGAAATGGAGGCAGAGATGGCGTCATAGGTAATGAGATATCTCTACTGTGTGAATTATTAAACAAGCAAAATATCTGCCTGCTAGAGACCCATAAAAGGAAACAGAGAGTCCATTCATATTTACCATAAACGATATTCACCTGTTTTTTTTGTTTTTTTTCTGCTTGATTTTTATAGCGCAGTAGCATTGGCTCTGGTGCAAAAGAACATTCATGGGAAAGTGTGCATTTAAAGGGGTAGAGTGTTTCATAGCGTTTCAGTTAAAAAACTGAAGAAACAGAAAGGTGCTGCAGGCCAGATAAGCCGCCTGGTTCTATTTCTGTAGATTCTGCTGCTGAATAAATCATAACTCCCAGCAATTAGTCAAAATAGCCACAATAACATAGAAGCTATGTTCAGTTTCAGTCTGAGCTAGTAAATATACATACATATAAAATAACCATGGGATACACTGTAAATGTAAAACTGCCTACTTTGCACTGCTTTACTGATCACAAGAAGCACAACGTCATTACATCATTTAATCTTATTTAAAAATGCGTTTGCATATTTGGCAACCAAAGAATTTGGGCCCCTATACATCCATTGATCTAATAAATCAGTTGATCCTGATACATCAGTTGATCTAATAAATCAGTTGGTCCTGATAAATCAGTGGATCTAATAAATCACTGTGACATTGCAGTCTCTCCCATGGAAAACTTTTCCCAGCCTGCACTGTGATCCCTGCCGAGAATTGTGGGACACCTCTGTCACCTGCGTCTTCAGGGTTAAGGGTCACAGCGAGACAAACACTGCAAGTCATGACGGACACGTCAGGTTCATGCTGGAAGGGTGACATCACAGATGCGGTCGCCATAGGGACACCATTCAGTCGACTTAACCGGCGAGCGGCGGACACGACCGTCAGAACGAAAAGATAATTAATAAAAGAACGCGGCTTGCCCACACCCCCACTCGATTCCTGCAGTCCAACTCCTCCCCCATTGTTCCGTCTCCTGTATCGTTTCCCTTCTCTCCCTCTATTTCTACCACCATCACTCCATTCCTCATATCGCACTTCTTCCATCCCTCTTACTGTCCCTGTACAGCATCTCCATCCCCTTCCATCTAGCCTTCTCTTTGTGACTGTTCATCCATCCATCTTTCTCTTATTCTACTTTACTCTACGCCTCACTGACCCTCTCCTTATCCTTTCCCTCCTTTTCTCTGGCATGCCTGGTCCTCTCTCTCTTTCTTTCTTTATCTAGCTCCCTGCCGTCACAGGCCCCCGGCCTCTCTGTTGTCCTTTGACCTGCGGCATTTCTAAGACAAGCCCAGGGAGCCGCCCTTTGGTCTGAAATTTCACCTTTAGGAGGATAAACGGAAAAATAACTGAAGAAAATCCTGCAGCCTTCTTTATTGTAAAACTGCAACACTGCTTACATAATGTCTCTCCCTCTCTCTCTCTCTCTCTCTCCCTCTGATGTGATGAGAGGTTATCCATCCTTTCATTGTGTATGTGGGTATGTGGGTGTTGGGAAGGGGAATCAGTGGGAATCAAACTGGCAGGTAAATTATGGAAAAAGAAAAAAAAACACAGATATAGTAAATGACAGCAAAGGAACCTCTTTAAGGTATGAAGTGGGGCATCTCTATACTGCTTATAAGGAGAAACAGATGGGGGGGGGGGGGCTAACCCCTAGAAGGAACAGACTGGGCAGGGTAGGTGGGGGGGTGGTCTTCGGCACTATTTTATGTAGAATAAGTAAGTGCTGTTCCACTGTATCGCAAAAATCATTAACATTACAATGAAAACCCTTGCCTCCTTGTCTGCTCTACACTATTTAAAGACAGATTAAATAAAATCACCTCAATAAAATTAGTGACAAAGTCCACAACCTATCCCATCATAAGAACAGATGTAATTGGACATTTCACAGCCTTTGTAACGCATGCCCTGACTCTGTAATGTGGCTGTGACACACTGCAGGAATAAATAACGTTAATATTAATGGCCAATTACCTGAGATAAATCTGGTCCGAGCAAAGAGTCAGGCAGAGAATTACATCACATCACCTTGAGCAAGGAACAGTCCTCATTGTACCATATAATTTATACTCCACAGAACACCTTGATTAAAATCACTCAGTTGGAGATTAATCCAACTGAATGAAAAAATACAGGATAGGCAGTGGCTGAGAATCAAAGACATTGAACGTCACACGATTGTCTGGCTGCCTCTTGTTTTAACTGACCTTGTATTCGATCCCCAACCTGTAGCATTGGTGTTGAGCATTCACAGGAAGTGACGCCATTTTGTTTTGGCTTTGCAGCCTCCTCCCAAGGTTTGTCTGCCCATTGTTATACTGCATAATTTAAAAATGAATAACTTGCACACTGTGATAGCTCCCGGTTATTATCCAAGCATATTTATTCCATGAATCAAAACACAACGTTTCGAGCCCTGACGGACTCTTTTTTGACTTTCCTTTTGTATTCCTTTTTTTATACCTGACAAAGAGTCTGTGAGGGCTCGAAACATTGTATTTTTACTCATGGATTAAATATACTTAGATAATAACTGAGAACTATCACAGTCTGCGAGTTATTCATTTTTAAATTATACGTATTATCTTTTTAAACTCAGCACCTGGAATTTAGATGTGCGTGTGTATTTTGTATTACTCGCATGTATACCGCACACACTCGTGTAATTGTGCCCGAGGGTTTAGGCAACTGCAATCCACATCCAGCCCATCTTAAGAGGTGTGCGGGACTGCTTCACAGAAAAGTGTATTTCATGAACTATTCAGTTATTTTTTAACACCGTAAAGCACAACTGAACTTTGGTAGAACTTTGGGTTGTGTAGTTACCTGGCCATGATATGAGTCCAAATGGTGGCGAAATATGTTCGTCAGTTGCTCTGTGCTCCCCTGGAGTGATAATCCAGAATAGGGTATTTGTCGCTAAAACGGTCTCAAAATGACACTTCTAGCACGTATACGAACTAGAACAAAGCGGATTTTGTCAATACAAACAATAACCAGTCCTACCAGTTCTACCAAAGTTCAGTTGAGCCTTAATCAAGGCTTTGAAAATTAGGAAAACTTGTGCTTGAAAGCTTCAGCGGTAAAAATAGTCTGTAAAAATATTTTTCACTAAACTGACGGTAGGAAAGCTCATCTTATATCTGCTGAAAAGAGCTAGTGGGTTTTGGGGTTCGAAACTCTCACCCTCAGGGGTACGGTGCCAGCAACAGGGTCTCCTGCCTCGGTGATACTTCAGCGGGGCCAGAACAACGTCGCCCGCAAACATTCGTGCCCGCGTTGTCATGCCGACGGCACTGTCAATCATCCGTCCAATGCCGCAGGGGAGTGCAGGAACATGCGCTCGTAAATAATAATCACCCACTTTTCGCTCTGCCTCCACAAATTTGCGTATATGCAACGTGCGGAATCCGCGGCCCAGACATAAGTTATGTCTCTGATCTGTACAACATATCTCTTAGAGGAATGAAAACGTCCAGCTAATGAAACATCATTTAAAGCCTTTTGGACAAACGTAGACCTCCCCTGGTAAATGCCTTGCTCTGTACTGAACCAATGCATTTATTTAATTATCTTAAATATTTTAACTAACTGAACTAACAAGAACCCCCTTACGAAAATATAGGCCTTCTGGCAAGCTCATATTTTCACATGCAAATTAGCTTCGTGGGAACTGCCATTGTTGCAAGAAGTTCACCAGAATTTCACCACTCCTGACAAAGTCTGGCAACATTTTGTGGGAAACAATCTAGTTTGTGGCAAATGCACTACATATTAGCTGCAAGTTTGCAGCAAACTATCCAGTTTGTAAGGGCCTTTATGGAGCAAATAATGGATTGAAATGGAGAGAGAGCGAGATGGTTGGGCATGGCATACAGTAACTGAAGGCTGGTTGTTTTATTTCTGGTCGCCAAAGAATCTCCAGGCAAAGGTGGGCATACTCCCAGTGACCGAGGAGCATGTGAGCCCTCAAATGTGATTAAATCTGACTGCACTGCAGGGTTCCCTCAGGGCCACAGGCTAGAAATATAATGGCCATCACGTCTGCATCTCTGGTCAGGTAACGTCCGTCACCGCGATAGAGCGTGTGCCTGCCATTTCCTCGGGCAATTCATTAACTCTGGCCCTTAACACACACATACAGCCGTAGACACGCCCGTAGGCATATACATGCACAAAAACACAAACACACACACACACGCACACACACAAACACTCAGATGCACACTGTTTCAGTGTGAGCACACACACAACGTTTTTTTCAAGGCCGATCCTGGAGGCATTATCATAACCGTAAGCAGATCCCATCTGGAGGCATCTGTTCCTCAAGACAGTCCCGCCCTCGTGCCCTCCCCCACGCCTCCCCTACCCCGAATCGCTCCGAGCCACGATGGGCAGCCTGCTTTGTGCTCCTGCTGGCAATGATGGAAGTGACCATCATTACACCCTGAGGGAGTTGTTTCTTCTCTCCGTTAAATTAAACTACACCAGAGTGCAGGCACATCTGCCCCGACCTCCGCTCACTGAAAGGGCCACCGCATATTAACCTACTTTTAAAAAAATCTCTGAAAATGTGCGAGTCACAGAGAAGGGCACATAGCAAGAGCTTCTTCCTTTCTCGTTCCTTCACCCTTTTACTCTTTCAACAAAAAGCATATAATTTATAAGAAGTAGATCGTTCGTGAGAGTAAATAGATAAACCAACAAACACTGTCCATACCAGGCTTCTACCGCTTACACAGAATGAAGACTGCTCCACGCATTTTGGGTAATTATGATCACCTCATGCTCTCATTTAGACCATCATTACATTGACCTCGAAGGACTATGATTTCCATTTTGTAGAGGCAGTAAGAATTTCCCTGGCTAATGTTTTTTCACATTGCTTCAGTTGTATAACTTTCTTAAAAACCTTTCAAGCCACATAGGCCGAGAATCTCAGCTTCGCTCTTCTGGCTCCTTGGAACACTCTGGTGTCCTAGGGGTTCATTCCAATCCTCGTCTCCCCTGTCCTCGCCTGACCCGGAAATCGATTGAGATAATCATCTTTAAGGACAATTCAATGTGCTAAATGTTCCTCGGAGGAGAGAGGGACACAGGAGTCTCCCGGAGGATGCTTCAGCCAGGAAGTTTTTTTTGGAATGTTGTGACAAACGTTATAAATTATCCACCTCAACATCTGCCACAGTTTGAAACATGATGGGAACGCCCCTACACAAATCTAATCTTACCGTTACTTTCCATTTCTTATGAAGCACTTAGTTTTCTAGCCTCTTCATTTAAAAAAAAGGCTAGAAAACATTATAGTTAAGCGTAAATATAATATAATATGTATGCAACGCATCATTAGTAAGCGACGTCACTTCAAACTGACACTTGACTGAGCAAGTTTCATTTGCCTAATACATGTTGCCTCAATTCCTCCGTCCTCATATCTCATCCTCACATCCATTCCTCACGTCCTAGATTGGGTGTAGCTAAGGAGCGAGGAAAGGACGCAAGGAAGAGATGCAAGGCGTGAAAATAAGCGATTTGAATGAACCCCTGGTGAGGTCAAAAAAGCATGCAAATCACATGATCCAAAGGTATCATGTGATCTAACACAGCGATAACCCAAGGATTCAATTACATTCACCCTACGCTTGGCAGAAAAGGTCCAACATGCCCAGCCACTGTAGACTACCAGCATAATCAACTACCAGTACAGTATGATTTATGGATTGGGCTTTTCAGATGCTCTGTGATCCAGCATTTTCATCGCCATACAGTAACAACAAAATCAGGCGGCTTTACTTTCATCAAAGAGGATACAAGTGTGCGTAGAATGTGGATTTGTTTTCATCCCAATGCAACTCAATTCCAGTATTAATCTATCATCACATGACTGGTATTACTCAACTTCAAGCAGGCTCATTAATCCCTGAATATATGCATAAAAATGATAAATTAATTGGAGGCAGGGATTTCTTTGTTTTAGCAATCTGGCCTTAATCTGTTCTTATAATTTTATCCATGAAATTGATTCATTAGTATTTGACAGATGACTCTGGACATGAATTGTACACTTGGGGCCTGATTTACTAAGACCTTTAGAGTGAAAAAGCTATAAGGACATGCGAAACCAATAACATGACCAATGATTGGTCAAGGTATTTATTTTGCACCAATCATCGGTTGTGTTATTAGTTTTGCGTGCGCTAAAAGGATTTTGCACACGCAAAACAGGCCCTTGATTTCAGAGGATTGTTACTTTTGAATTGCCATTGATCAAGAAGAAATAATTGTTTATGATTGATGCATCATCTTGAATACTTTAATAGTTTTGATGGATCTGTCCTATTGTCTAATAACCAAATGTTTTGCTCAAAATGTTTTTGGGCTTTTTAGTAAATAAAAAAAGCTTTGAGATTTCTTAAACAAGGATAGGTACTGATTTATACTTGTGTTACAATACAAACAGAAAATTAAAGCATTTGATGATGTGCAGAAACATTCTTCCTCAGTGTTAAGTAAAAACAATTGTGGGTTTATTGAACACCACCCTCCATTCGCACAGATTAATTCCAAACATTGTTTGAATTTGGCCTGACTGGTTATTTATCTCTAATGCGTATCCCAAGAGCCTGAGTCCATACGCTTCTGTCCACACGGATCAATGAGCAAAGCTTTCCTCCAACTTCAATTCTCAAAAAGGCAATTTGTAAAGGCAAGCACAACCTACATACCTCACTTGAAATTCATTACTGACAAAAAAGATAAATTACACAAATGGGAAAGAACTGTTCACTGTTAACAGACATAGGCCTATTAAAAAAAAACCCTGAAGGTCCAATAATGCCCCTACCTTAAAAAAAAAAAATCACTCAGTTTCGGCATATCTGCTGTAGACTTTCATAGTACCCAGACTGCTACAGAAAGAATATGCTGCCATCACAGAAGAAACATGTGAGACTTGCACAAAATGAGACGAAACCTGAGGGAGAAAGTGCCAAACTCACTACAATACCGGGAGCTGACGAGCAGCCTAGCTCCTGTATGAGCGACTCAAAAAGTGTGGCTGTAACAGCAAAAAAAGGTCTGTGGACATCATCTGTACTCATCCAGATTCAATGACCAAACTGCATTATTTGGGGCCATACATAAAGAGCTCTTAGCCCCTGCCCCCTATCAAATTGAAGTGAGAAACTAATTTCTATGACCCCCCCATCACCACCACAAAAATATACAGGGACAGAAAAGCCTAGCCATTCCTGCCTAGTTACTGCCCATCACTCTCCAATACAGAGGTGCACCGGGGTTGTCTGGAACATACAATGCTGAAATCTGAGATCTACTCATCAGAGTATTTACATTGGCTTTACAGCCAGGTCCAGGATTATTGACACCCTTTATGAAGATCACCAACAATGGTTGTATAACATAAACAGCACACGTAATGAGCTATACTGGATTCTCAGAATAATATGGTTTATTCTATACTAACACAATTGTTCAAAGAAAAAGTTTTCCTTTTAACAACTAATAATTTTCCTTCCCAAAAAATACAGGTGTCAAAATTATTGGCACCTGTGTTTTAAGTACGTTGGGTACTCACTCTCCCTTCGCATGTTTAACACAACTGAGCAGTCTTCCATAGTGTTTTAGGAGATCATACTTGGGTTGGGGGGTGAATTATTACTCGTTAAGTCCAACACCTTTTCTCTGAACAACTGTGTTAGCACAGGTACAGTATATATTTAAAAACAAATATACAACATTTGAAATGTCTGCTCACCTTGATTGGTTTCCCATCAGGTGTAAGCACCTCCTCCGAGAGCTGCATCATCTTCAGGGCCATGAGTGCGATTGGCTTGGCGTGGCTGTCACTCTTCCTGTGCAAACCGCATGCCACACAGTAGGCGTCGCCTATCGTTTCAATCTGGTTTGGTGAGGGGGGGTGGGAGTGGGGGTGGGGGGGGGGGTAAGTTATTTTATAAACCATTACATGGCATTCAGTGCAGTCCTCGGGCTAACAGAGTCTCCAGACCGCCTCCTTAGTCTAAAGCCACTCCTAATGGGAACGGCATTCGTGGGAACTCTCTGGATATTAGAGCCGAGGGTCTGCTGTGGGCTTCCTCTCGGCTCCTACTATAACCAGCAGGGAAAGCTGTGATCCTCGGTACATGCAGTCAGCATTTCAGGGCTTAACTGCACAGGCAACTCAATGCCGATCAGTCCCTTTCGCGCCATTTTATGTCGCTAAAACTGTCAAATGGGCAGACTAATTCAACAAATAAAGGCCGTCAAACACCGATACACAAACATATCAGAATTTTTACCGCTCTTTTGATTTGGTCACTCCAGCTTTTAGGACCTGGATGAACCCCCCCCCCCCATTTAAGAGGCACCTCCTCAACAAAGATATTTGTTTTAACAGATTCACGGCACCTCACAAAATATTATGTTATTGTTATAACACAGAGGGACTATGAGAACAATAAAATAGATCTTCAGTTTAAGGGCCAAAGTGGAGTAGTATTCCAGGCGAACTGAACTTGATTACTGAGGTAATTCCAACACATAAACATCAATTCCTCAGAGCAAGCAACATGTCAAAAATGGAGGGCGGAAGAAAGCGCTTGAAGGACGACGGCTCACCTTGTAGACGTCGAGGACTCCGCACTGGTAGTCGAAGCGCGTGTAGAGCTCGTTCAGCATGCTGATGACCTGCATGGGCGTGCACTGGGCGCAGACGGCCGTGAAGCCCACGATGTCGGAGAACAGCATGGTGACGTGCTCGAACTTGCGCGCCTGCACCACCTGGCCCTGCCAGAGCTGCTGCGCCACGTCGCCGGGGAAGATGGAGTAGAGCAGGTCCACCGTCCTCTTCTTCTCCTCCTCCAGGGCCTGGTGCGTGCGCTCCAGCGTGGCCTTCAGCTTGTCCATGCGCTTCTTCAGACCGTCCTGCGCCTTGGCCTGCTCGCCCACCAGGATCACGTCGCGCGTGGCGTCGTGGATGGGGATGTCCGACAGGTGGAGGCCGCGCCCCATCAGCTCCTCCAGCTTGTCGACACGCGGGGAGCCCAGGAACATGATGGAGTTGGACTCTGGGACGTGGATCATCTGACCCTTAAGCTCCATTACCTAAGAGAGAGGTGGAGAGAGGGGGGGGGGGGGGGGGGGGGGGGGGGGAAGCATAGAGATTCAGTAAAATAAAAGTAGAAAGTGTCTAAAGTGGTTGAATGCGGAAAGGGAATAGTGACCCCAATAAAAATGCACACAGGTACGCAATTATTAGAACTACAGCGAATCAGATACAAGATATGGGTGCATGCAAAATATTTCAATATTTTGTAAAAACATAACTTCAATAATTACTGAAAAACTGCTGAGATGATAATGATGATCTTGATTATTATGGCAATAAGGTCCATAATAATCATGCAGAAACCACACCCCACTGTACAGTATCCAGCTTAAAGCACTCAAAAGGGAATTAGAAGTAGTCCCCGGTTAGTCTCACATTTGACTAGAATACGCTGCGTCCCTCTGTATTTCGTAGATACACACAGCAAGTCTCCAGAGGTTTGGGTACAGGTAGGTCATTCCTGTAATGGCCGACAGTAGCCAAACCTGCGTGACTGCAGGTCATTCATCTAACCAGTTGCCGAAAGCATCTTTCAGGCCTTGTTCTGAACTTCACAGAATTTATGGCGTGGCCTGCTTGGTATTCACTTGTAAGTTGCTAATAACCAAAACGTGACACTTGAATTCAGCTTCGTCAGTCCACCGTAAAGGTGTGCTTTTTTCATTTCAGAAACAACCCACGGTTCGCTTTAAGGGTTAAAGAAAAAAAATCAAAGTCCTTTGTCTCATAGCTGATTGGACGATATCAGGGGCTTGGAGAGTTCCTTTCTTAGCCTTCAGTTGCCATGGTGGGATTCCATCTGAAACGTCCCTGCTAATGCTAAGCTAACGCCGGGCGAAATACCTCCCTGCGGCTCTCTGCAGAGGAGAATCACGTTGTCCAGCGCTGTTCACATCCTCTGTACACCACCACCATTTTGTCAAAAGCGGGAGCAGATAGATTTACATGCAGACACGGTGGCACACGCCCCTGTTTTTATCACACACAGGTTGCCAGGCTCAGGAAAAGGGCATTAAAGGAATGAGTACCCCCCCCAAATACACTTAACTATCGCATCATGCTTTCAACATTCACTCTGATGTAACACATGCATGCAATTGCGTGGGTAAACATCCAACCAGATGCCCCAAAAGGCACCCTTTACCGTTTCCTGGTCATTAGAGAACATCAAACCCCTCTGCTGGAAAACGCTGACCAGCTTCTGTGGGTTTTTAATGGGGTGTGGAAGGCCTGGGTTACCCGTGCCTGCTGGAGCTGTTTGGATTCCAACAGTTCTGCTTTGGCAAGCCGCCGTCACAAAACATTATTCCGCCTCTGAACAAACGGCAAGCGTACGAGGCACTTGATTATTTATAGAATCCCCCTCTATCCCCCCCCGCTGCATAATACATGCAACCTACATCGCCGCGGGTTTGCAGGGGGAGAGACTGTGTGTTTGCATAGGGGGCCTAGCTGAGAGAATACACACATACTATATATATATATATACACACACACACACACACACACACACACACACACACACACACACACACACACACACGCATGCACGCACGCACGCACGGAAGCAGGGACGCACGCACACACACACACACACACACACACACACACACACACACACACACACACACACACGCGCACAGTCTGTTTAACAAAGGACCACTCCTTGCAATCTAAAACCTTTAACAGTCTCCAGTAAGTCAATGTCCAAATACGTGCCCACATCTCATACTAAAGGTGTCTTGGCGTGCGACTAGCCCATCGGAACGGCATGAAAAAACACGTCTCGCACACGAAGAGATACCGCACATTTCTGCAGGAAGACCAAACTACGCCACGGACGCCGTTTTCCGTTTACGGCTCCGAGCCCTCCGGAGGGTCGGAGATCACCTCCAGCGGAGCCTGTCGCGGAGACCGCGGAGCACGCGCCATCGGAGGGAGGCTCGCCCGCTATTACGCCGCGCGAGAGCCGCGCATGTGCATGCACAAATTTGAATTGAGCAGCGAGTCCCATGCCACCCATTACCTATTACACACAGAGGAACTGACTTCAGAACAGTCCGGAATTTCTTAATATCAACACAGATCCCACTCTGCCTTATTCACTCCTTGGGGAGAAAGAGAGAGAGAGAGAGAGAGGGGGGGGGGGGGCGAGAGAAAGAGAGGGGGATGAGAAGGAGAATGGAACTCTGAAAACACGAAACTCCGTCATGAACCGAGAGCCTCATTCTGTGGAACGTCCCTTACGGAAAAAGAATATGCTGCAGTATATTGTAAATATATCAAAATTATCTTCACAATATATTTAAAATATACTGCAGTATATTACATTTCCATAAGGGGTACAGTGCAGAGGCTAGGCAAGTGGGCTCATCCCCAGAAGATTGCAGTATTATAGGAGGGATAGGCCATTTATGCAAGGTATTGTACTAATGAACAGAACTGAAGCAATGAATATATAAATAGAGATGCATCATGTAAGCCACCCCTGGACTATCAGACCCCGTTTTTTTCCCTCTCGCAGTCTGTTTTCAGCATGAGAAGAGCAACAGAAACCCCCGCATACGAGAGCCTGTCGTTTTCACTCCCCTGCTAGAACGGCAACGGGAGAAAGCCGCTCGGCTGTCCGTACAAATCCACCCCGTAAACACCTCGGCGCATCTGCATTCGCGCGGCGGTGAGGACGCCAGTGACTCACCCCGTCCTCCCCGCCAGTGACAGAGGCAATAAGAGTCACAGCGTTACCGGCTCGTCGGCACAAAGGCCAGGAGAACGCCGCATTACCATATAAAACACGCGCCACTCTATTAGGAGTACACGGGTCCCCGCATGGATAGCTTAGACCTGGCCAGACAAGCGGGAGAGAGCGGGAGAGCGTTTCCCCCAATCGCGTCGCAGAGGATGAATGCGCGTGAGCGGGGACTGACGGGGGCGGGGTGGCGGGTGAGGAGGGTTCGAGAGGGCCGAACACCGGAGCCGCCGCCCACTGTACCCACAGCTCCGTGTCCCAGCCTTGGCGTGCGCACCGGTATTTTTGGCTCAGAGCGGAGGGACCATCCAAAAAGTCTGGCAACCCCGAGAGTCGCGCTGCGGTGCGCAGGGAATTAAGAGTCATAATCTCACGCTCCACTTTCTGAGCCCAGGTCCCTTCCCACGATGCCAACAGACCTGCCTACGGAAGCATCTAGACCAGACGGAGGTCTTGTGATGTGGTGGCGTGAGCGGTGGAAAATAAACCACTGTCATGGGTTCTAACCCCAAGGGGGACTTCGCTGCAAAGCCCTTGTAAAACATCGACTCGCCTGCCCCATGTTAAAGCCCGGCTACACAATTCAGCGCGGGAACGCCGTGAGCCATACGACAGGGCCACGGTCGCCAGATCAAATTAAACAACAACGCGAAGGACATCAGTGTTCCTGGTGGTCACTCGATGCCAAACCTCAGCCAATCGGAGGGCTGAGGGACAGCTCAACGGAGGTTGCCTCGGCAACAAAAGCACGTATTCGCCGGTCTAATTGAGCTCACCAGCGTCAGCGGTATAGGGCTGCGAGTGGATGTCGACTGCCACACGGTCGGCGGAGATGGCGTTTCGTTCTGCAACCCGACGCTTCAGAAAGAAAAAAATAAAATTAAAATAAATAAAAATAAAAAACACACCCCAGCTGCTGTGTCCTCTCCCCTCCGGCACAGAAAAATCCTTTAAGTTCATTCCCTTGTTAAAATAAACAGCTCCGCTACTATGTCAATCCTATTTATACAGCAGTAACGGCATAATCCGGTTATTCACATCTTTGACCTTTAGGGCAACATCTGCTCACGGAATGGACTTTTGGCACTGCGCTGGTGCTCTGACATTTTTGCAAACAAAACTGCGAGCGCCCCTTTCGCTACGTGAACCGTTTCGCATCCCCAGACCCCGTCGAGCAGGCTCTGCGTTCTGGCTGTGGGAAGACCCTCATAACCAGACCCCTCTTTGATCAGTGTACAAAAAAGCCGTAAAAGGGGATACGTTCATTACTACCTACTTCATACGTGTCATCTGTGAACAGCCTATCTCCCCGATCAGCCACCTGGTGTCTCTCCGCAGTCTGCTGCTTTGGAGGGCAGAATGAATCAAGAATAGATTTGTTGTGGTGACACACGTCGGGCATCAGCAGCGGTGTGTTAATTTGTAAATGGATTGATTCGTTTAATGCAGTAGGTGTCCAATCTTATCCAAAAAAGGGTCGATGTGGGTGCAGGTTTTTCATTTTTGTTTTATCCTAGCACTACGACACCTGATTCAACTAATTAACTAATCACGGTCTTTAATCAAGACCTTGATAAGTAGAATCAGGCTAAAACAAAAACCTGCACCCACACCGGCCCTTTTTTGGATAAGATTGGACACCCACTGCATTAAACGAATCAATCCATTTACAAATTAACACACCGCTGCTGATGCCCGACGTGTGTCACCACAACAAATCTATTGTTGATTCATTCTGCCCTCCAAAGCAGTGCAGAAGCAGCGGACTATGGTGAGATGCCAGGTGGCTGATCGAGGAGATAGGCTCTTCTGTCTCACACACAGACAACAGGTATGAAGTGTTCTATTGAGGACATGCGCACATAGGTGTGTTAGAGTCGAGGCCTACGCGGGAGCCTATGTTTACCGTGTGATGTCACGTGGCGCTGTAATGGCGACATGTAGTCCAGCTGTCTCTCGTGTTTGTGTTTGTTAATTTTAATGTGTTTTGTTGTGTCGGGCTTTTGACTTTTGTTTTTTTTCATGCGCTGTGTGTCTGTTGTGGGACGGGGAAGCGGGCTGGAGATTGTTCAGGGCACTCATGCTGCTCTTTTTGATAATATCGATGAATTGCATATTCTGGATAATTTTGTTTGTGGTCGTCACCATTGAGACGTATTCACAACATATTCTCAGGAATGTCCCTTGGATCTGCAGCCACAAAGTTTACCATCGTTCTTCACTGGAGTTGAAGATGTCAGGATTCGGGACTGATCTAGGACTGCAGGTAATCTTCAAAAGGCCACAAGGGAAGGGGAAGGAGAAGATAATGTGGGGGAGGAATGAGGCGACTACTAGGAAAGGCTGACGCAGTTCGGTGCTCCATGTTGACAGTGGACATAGACCGCAACACTGCGTGTATGGAGGAAAGTCGTGGAGGTGGAGTTTATGTGTTGAACTGTTTGATAACACTGGACATCTCGGGACAGCGGGGGCTATTTTTAATCATGACGTTTGGCTGTAGGCTATTCCACTTTAATTCACTTCATTAGTTTGATTAATGCAATGATTATAATGAATGTTTTTGTTTGATATGTTTGTGTGTTGTGGGTCTGCCCCACTGTCTATGTCTTTTTTGTTGTTGCTGGTGGCTACAACTGAAGTTCCCTAGTGGGAAAATAAAAGTTATTCTATTCTATTAACCCTTATTTGTGAGAACACAAATATGTCATAGCTGAACATTCTAATGCTGATGTAACAATCACTACTGGTAATTGAAAGCAATGGAGTTCTAGAACACTAGACTTCTGAATCTTCTGAATCTTAAAAACCTACTCTTCAAAGGGTTAATGTGGTCCGATCGCAAGCCTCAGTTTCCTGGGTTTGAAATCACAGCTGTCCATATTTACCTGGAGAGCCAAACCTAATTTAGGCAGGGCGGTGTTCCGACAGCGTGTCAAACAGACGCTGCCTCTGTGCGCCGATGAGCGTGTCCGCAACATGACAGGCGTGAAAGGTCCCGTGCATTCCAATCACTCTCTCAACGCATGCGCTCAAGCAAATTTGCACATGGACACACACACACACACACAAACACACACAAACAAACACACACACACACACACACACACACACACAATTACGCAAAGAAAAGAAAAGCCCCTCCAGATCTGTGTTGTCTGACTGATGTCTTCTTGTCCTTCCAATCTGCTGTGACACCCCTTCCCTCTACTCCTCCTCCATCTCTCCACCTCTCTCAAATTATAACACCCCTCACTGGGTGGCCAGAGAGCCTCACACTCCCCAGGCCCCTCTCACTCTGGCTGGAGAGAGTCTGCCATTAACCGATTAGCCTGGTGGATTAGTTATTTTCTCTCGTTTTTTTATCATGGGAACCTCAAGTAATGAGAGTCCCAAAGATGGAGAGGACTCAAATGACTCTGCTGCAACCGACACCCAGCCCCCATCCCACCCCACCATCTTGGCTCATTTCACCTGGCCGTCACGGTGTCGTGGTGTGGCGTTAACGTCATGTCGGCTACGCGTCACAAGCAGCGGGGGATGGGCTGGGGGTGGGGAAAGCACAGGTGGTGTTTTCTCAAGGTCGTTCGCCTCCTTGAGGTCCTTGGGAGAGGATAGATCTCTTAAAGTCTATTGGGTAGTCTTACCCCTTGGGAACCTTGGTTGCCATGACAAAATGGCCTGTATTCAGCAGAACTGTTATTTTTCTATAATCCTGTAGAAGGATTTGGACTGAGATTCTGTGTTGTATACTGGTTCCTACAAAGGAGTTTCCACTTGCCTCGATTTTCTCTTTTAAAATTTTTTCTTGTCTTTAAACTGGCTTTTCGTTTCTTCCTTTTTGTTCTAGTACTGTGTATGTAAAGATACCTTTGGATACAATGTATGAAAAATGTGTCAAACTTTTTATCTATTTTCTTAAAATAAAATGTTATGGATGTTATTTACAACTACTACCTACTGACATTGCTGAGGAATGAGGTTGTTTTGGTATTCCAGAGACTAGTATCTTGTACTACAGACAGTCTTTGAAATGGCTCTGCATTCAATCAGAAAAGGGGAAATGTTTACAGGGATGCTCTCTCTGTAGGGGGCATCACATCCCATTGTACAGCATGATTAGACTGACAGAGCTCAATGGACCGCCCTGTGCTGGGCTAACGCATGCACACCAAGAGAGACAGGCAGGACCATCACAGAGAGAAAACGAGAGAGTAGCCTGGGCAGTTTTTAAAAAATAAAAATAAAATATTTTATGGACAGCACTGTGTAGAGAGACAGGAAGAATGGGGAGCGGGAGAGACGGGTGGCAGTAGATTCGAACCACCGGCGTCCTCACCAAACAGTAAAGTCAGATTTTTAAAAATCAATTTATAAGAGAATATGCACAGCATTAAAAGAAAAGCTAAAAACCCTGTTATTTATTCAAGGTTTGTTGAAAGGGGCAGGGCCACTCTCTGAGAATTTCAACTAATGAATTATTAACAGAGTTGGAACTGTCTACTTGCATTGGGCTCGCTCTGTACATGACGTTACAAGACATTACACTCTTATTCAGGTGATCTGGTTCCAGAACAGGAGCTATAGCAGAAACTGTCATACAGAAACTGTCATACCTGGACCAGTACTGTCCTAGTTGGGACACTGGCACTGTAGAGCATATTTATAGTTCAGGAAAACTGGTAGTGCTTCACGTCAGGAGCCAATACCCTGGAGTATGGCACCACTTACCCAGGCCTGGTGACTAAGGCTTAAGGGAGCTTTAATATGGCAGTAAATGTACTGAAGGGGGAAAGCATGCAGGGCCTATTATGTAATTAAAATAAATCAATCTCCTGGTTCACTCACCCCATAAAGAACGAACGGAAAATATTAGACTGCATTATCCAGCCCATCCATCTCTATGGAAGTGAAATGTAAGGTCCTCTCTTTGGCAAAATAAACCACTGGATAAAAACCAAATCTGCAATTCTGTAGAACCGTATAGAATGCTCGCAGAAATGTCCGTGATAGTGCATAAAGTTTTTGCTTGGTCACATCCCTTTTCTCCTGAAAAACTAACATGCTCAAAACCAAGCAGCTCTAAGCATAGAAAGGTCCCCTTGGATTACTACAGAGTAATAGAATGTCCGCACAGAACAATAAAACAAAACCACAGAATCAACAAAATGCATACACTACTCACAAAAAGTTAGGGATATTTGGCTTTCGGGTGAAATTTATGGAAAATGTAAGTTCACGCTACAGTGATATTATACGTATCATGAAAGTAGGGCATTTAAGCAGAAGCATGCAATGGTGATTTCCTCATCTCAAACAATTTATTGAAACAAAAGCCAACAACAGTGGTGGGTATACCACAACAAAAATGTCAATGTCTCAATAACTTGTCATGTGCCCTTGAGCATCAATTACAGCTTGACAACGACGTCTCATGCTGTTCACAAGTCGACTTATTGTCTGCTGAGGCATGGCATCCCACTCTTCTTGAAGGGCGGCCCTCAGGTCATTGAGGTGCTGGGGTACAGAGTTACGAGCCTCTACACGGTGAGTCAGCTGATCCCATAGGTTTTCTATGGGATTCAGGTCTGGAGAAAGTGCAGGCCACTCCATTTGAGGTACCCCAGTCTCCAGCAGCCTTTCCCTAATGATGCGACCTCGATGAGCTGGAGCATTGTCGTCCATGAAGATGAAATTAGGCCTGTGTTGTTCATGCAGGGGCACAATGACTGGATTAATGATGTTATTCAGGTAGTATGGGCTTGTCACTGTACCATTCACAAAGTGTAGGGCAGTTCTGTATTGACTAGACACACCTGCCCACACTGTAACACCGCCACCACCAAAGGGTCGTCTGGTGACAACAGTGGCTGATGCATAGCGCTCTCCTTGACGTCTCCAACATCGTTGGCGGCCATCATTTCTGCTCAACGTGAATCGACTTTCATCAGAGAACAGCACTGAGGCCCACTGGTCCCTCGTCCAGCGTAAATGCTCCCTGGCCCATGCAAGACGATGACGCCTGTGCCTGGTGGTGTGGTCAGGTACCCTTGCAGGTCGTCTAGCACGCAGACCACGCTGATGTAAACGGTTTCGAATGGTCTGACGTGACACTTGGGTGCCTCTCACCTCCCTTAAATGTGCCTGGAGTTGAGTGGCATTCATCATCCGGTTCCGCAGGGCACTGTTCACAATGAAGCGGTCATCAGTGTGGGATGTGGCCAAAGGACGTCCACTTCTATGCCTTTCTGTGACTCTTCCAGTCTCTCTGTATCTCTGTTGCAACCTGTTGATGACACTCTGTGACACTCTAAGCTCAGTGGCCACTTCCCTCTGAGAACATCCTGTTTGAAGCCTCGCAATGGCGAGGTACTGTTGATCAATTGTTAGGTGTCGTCTTGGTCTCATGATATCAAAATGTGAACAGCATGATGAAGAGGACTGTTTAAATACCAATTCTAATTGAACCAGGAAATGTATTGGTCGATTCATGGATCAAACACCTGTTGTGAATTTTGCCGTTCAGCTCCTTGTTAGAGAACAGCAAGTTGTCCAAAATGTACTGAAACATTGAATAGTTGGACATGTGCATTCAAAAGTTTAGAGAAGGTCAAATTAATTTCACCTGTAAAGGTTATAGTGCATTTTAGGTTCATCCTGAAATTTCACCCGAAAGCCGAATATCCCTAACTTTTTGTGAGTAGTGTATATTGACTGAACAAGCTATTAAAAGCTAGAAAGCAATAAATTGAGATAATTTGAGTGCAGCAGCAGCAGCAGCAGCAGAATGTAGCCAGCGACCACTTCCTTTCCATTGAAACAGGCAGCCCACAACAGACCTGTCTAACCAAACTGTGCTGTGAGATGGGCTCCCAATAATCAACGGCCATTGTTATACGTTATAGATAATGGGCTCCATTTTGTTCAGTCAAAAAGTGTTACAATAAGGAACGAATCGCAACAAAACATCAAATGGCCAATTTCTTTTTATTGAATTGTATTCCTTGCTCCCATTTATTCCTATATTTAGTTCCCTTACAGCAGATTAAGGATAAACGGCAGCCTCTGGGAAAACTTTGCTCTGCTTTGGTCATCATCATTGGTGGCACCAGCCCTGGAATTTCAAGGGTAACTAAGGCCACTTTGGCCTTCAGTGTGTGGTCATTTATTAGAGCATCAGGGGCAAATAAATGCATGTGCTTATTGTGTTTTGGAGAGAGTACTCCGTTGCATTTTTTAAATCGCCAAACGGAGAGACTGATGAGCAGCACTTTAGATTGTTTCCCCAAGAGTCTTTGTGGATTAAATTATAGTAAATTCTATAAAGGACAATTTTTTAAAGATTTGTGACTGTGATATTTACAACTATGACCACTGGGAAATTCAGCGGAAGAAGTGGCTGTGAATGTGAAAAGATTACAGTTACACTAGGGACCCGGTTTTAACAATACTCAAGTACATCACGAGGGAACAAGATACTGCCTCTCCTGTAGTACTGCAAGCACATGCACAGCTTAGAGGGAACAAGATACTGCCTCTCCTGTAGTACTGCAAGCACATGCACAGCTTAGAGGAAACAAGATACTGCCTCTCCTGTAGTACTGCAAGCACATGCACAGCTTAGAGGAAACAAGATACTGCCTCTCCTGTAGTACTGCAAGCACATGCACAGCTTAGAGGGAACAAGATACTGCCTCTCATGTAGTACTGCAAGCACATGCACAGCTTAGAGGGAACAAGATACTGCCTCTCCTGTAGTACTGCAAGCACATGCACAACTTAGAGGGAACAAGATACTGCCTCTCCTGTAGTACTGCAAGCACATGCACAGCTTAGAGGGAACAAGATACTGCCTCTCCTGTAGTACTGCAAGCACATGCACAGCTTAGAGGAAACAAGATACTGCCTCTCCTGTAGTACTGCAAGCACATGCACAGCTTAGAGGGAACAAGATACTGCCTCTCCTGTAGTACTGCAAGCACATGCACAGCTTAGAGGGAACAAGATACTGCCTCTCCTGTAGTACTGCAAGCACATGCACAGCTTAGAGGGAACAAGATACTGCCTCTCCTGTAGTACTGCAAGCACATGCACAGCTTAGAGGAAACAAGATACTGCCTCTCCTGTAGTACTGCAAGCACATGCACAGCTTAGAGGGAACAAGATACTGCCTCTCCTGTAGTACTGCAAGCACATGCACAGCTTAGAGGGAACATTAACCGGGAGGTACTGCCCCTCCGGTAGCACTGCAACGACCTTTAGTGTGGAGAATAGGACAATAAGGGCCTGATTTTGCGTTTTGCGTGTGGTAGAGAGTATTGCTCATGCTAAAGTCTTCAGGCCCTAAGAGTGCAGGCACTTCAGCTGTAGCTCACTGCTGGAGCGCAGGTGGCACAGCGGTGAGTCGAGAGGCGCGACTGGCAATCCCAAAATTGAAGAGAGAAAAGCTGGCTGTGGACTGAGGGCCCACTTTCTCATTTCCTGCCCCCAAGTGCCTTTTCATCAGTGCTGGAAATTACCCACAATTCTATGCACAGACAAAATTTATTTCAGCATCTACCTGATTCAGGAAAAAAATAAAATAAATGCGTTTGGTTTATCTGCTGTAGCTTGAGAAAGGGTTCGGGCGGCAAAGTCATAATCAATCTATTCTAGGACTGAGGTTTGTTGACTGATTGTTATTTGTTCATGTTCTGCTTTATGAGGTGTGTGTGTGTGTGTGTGTGTGTGTGTGTGTGGGGGGGGGGCTTCTCTTGTACATCATCATTTCTTGAATCTGTTTAGTATCCCCTGTAGTGAAAGTAAACCATAGGCCTACAGTATATTAAAATTTGAAAGCTAGAGATAGAGAGAGAGAGAGAGAGAGAGAAGTGTACGAGTGAGGGAGAGAAAAAAAGGAGAAAGGACAGAGAGGAGAGAAAGAAGGGGCAGAGGAATATAGAAGGCTTGTGAAATGAGTGATGAGAGATTGAAAGGGTGACTGAGAGTAAAAGAATAAAAGAGAAGGAAGGAGACGAATGCAGAAAGAATAGGAAGTGAGACGTGGATCCAGTCAGAATTATTTACAAAATGGAGACAAAAGTTAACCAAAACCTGCAAGTATTTTTTAAACACAAAACCACACAAGCAGGGCAGCATCAGGACACTAGCATCCAGAAGAATGCATTAGAAATGTAGACACGTGTAACGTGTTAAAAGTGAAAAAGATTAAATCAAGATAAAGACCTTCCTACCTCAATATATACAAGTCCCCTCAGTCTTTGGATAGAATTCAGTAATGGGCTCATAGCAAAACACCATTAAATTAAATGAAACTAGTTTGACCGGCAAAGCTCCAAATGTCAACCGAATTACAAATGAAGTAAATAAATCCAATTTGGGAACTTTGAGGCAGGGGAACAAAATGACAGAATAAACTTGTTACTCCAATCAAAAAAACAAAACAAATGATGAGTTGGCGGAATATCTCAGCATCAGAGATTGAAAGCAGACGCAGATTATGACCAAATAAAAATGTGATCACGGCCTGGTCATTGAAGTAGGATGACAATGCCAGCCTGGAGACCCAAATCTAGTGGCGATGGCGAGATCGGAAAGGTTGGACGGTGATGGACAGCACCCTATGCAACCAGCACATAGAGTACTCGTAAGCACAACATCCATACCATAGAGTACTCGTAAGCACAACATCCATACCATAGAGTACTCGTAAGCACAACATCCATACCATAGAGTACTCGTAAGCACAACATCCATACCATAGAGTACTCGTAAGCACAACATCCATACCATAGAGTACTCGTAAGCACAACATCCATACCATAGAGTACTCGTAAGCACAACATCCATACCATAGAGTACTCGTAAGCACAACATCCATACCATAGAGTACTCGTAAGCACAACATCCATACCATAGAGTACTCGTAAGCACAACATCCATACCATAGAGTACTCGTAAGCACAACATCCATACCATAGAGTACTCGTAAGCACAACATCCATACCATAGAGTACTCGTAAGCACAACATCCATACCATAGAGTACTCGTAAGCACAACATCCATACCATAGAGTACTCGTAAGCACAACATCCATACCATAGAGTACTCGTAAGCACAACATCCATACCATAGAGTACTCGTAAGCACAACATCCATACCATAGAGTACTCGTAAGCACAACATCCATACCATAGAGTACTCGTAAGCACAACATCCATACCAGACACCTTTATTCTTTCAAGCGACGTGCGAAAAGCGACATGATAGAATAGCAGTGTGATCGAATGATTTTAACGAGCTAATCTGCGTAACGAAAATGCGTTTAAAAATTGTAGGCATGTTTTACTAACATAATATCAGGAAATAAAGCTGTGCTTGTTTTAAACACCGCTTTTAATGAAGTAGGCAGCATACATAATTTATAGTAATAAACAGTAGCTGTAACGTTTGCTGCTCCTTTTTAATGCACTGAGCACTTTTTACACTTTCCCACGTGATTCCCATGGTGCTAAAGCAAAAGATTTGGGGGAAACAGTGTGCGGACAGCCCTTAATTTATCTTCCTGCTCCACGCACCTGTTGCTAAAATAAGTTTTCATTCTATGTTTGTCAAGCACAGCAATTTCTCTTTGTCCTAATAATGAACAGTGAAACATAATTTATCTTAGAAATTTCTATTGCACAAACCACAATGCGATGCCGTGTCTGAACCTAGCCTAATTGTATCAGTCACATGACAGTGTAGGCCAATCAAATGAAACTCATTTGAACACATCTTATCTGGGCCTTGGTTGTTTCATGCCTCGTCTAAATGTGTGGCCAAAACTGCCACTGCGGCCGACTGAACTTGGCTGACTGGAAACACAAATGAACATTTTCACTTGTGTAAGGGATTTAGTTTGGCAATACATTTTCTGCGGGGCTGTACAAGAGGCTGCAGCGATTTTCACGGCCCGACTACTTCAGAGCGTACCGTCGCTCATGAAAGCCGCATCCGAAACTGCCCGACCGCCATTAAACACAAGAAGAACAAGAACAACTATTGCTCAACGCAGAAATTCCTGAAATACCCAAAAAGAAGTGCCCGTCGCTCTCGGCAAATCGCGACGCCAAGCGCATGAAATTGTCTGGAGCTAGCGACCCTCCACACGAGTCAGGCAAGACACCATAAAGTCCAGCTCGGTCCAAACAGGCACATTTTGAACGGGCCACTGCACTAGCGTTTTTAATGAGCTAAAAATCATTTTTGGAAAAGGGGGCCATTAGTATTACATCCTATGGAGTTTACCGCTGCACCTAAGTCATTCCTGCATCTGATATGCCTACAAGAAGAACCAGTGAAACAGATTCTCCAGGCAACTGATTCACAACTACACTAGATGCTGTATGCGTAGCAGCCGGCTAACACCATAGAGAAGCACTGTAACCACTCTTATGTAATACTTTGCATTACATGAATAATATATGCATTTAGATTATCACTTTTATCAATTTCATTATTAAAATCATTGTTCATTGCATAGTAATGAACTGTATTTGCATTTAAATCAAAAAATGTGTCAAGACTTTTAATGTATTCAGTGTTTCCTGTAATTGATTGTCACCACTGCTTGAGCAACATTTGCTCGTGTCATTTCAGAACCTTGAAACTAATTGGAAAATATGTGGAGGACATACTCTGCCACACAGAAGTGGAGGACATACTCTGCCACACAGAAGAATTCAACGATCATATAAAGTCAGGTCAAAATCTTTAGCTTGGCAATAATGCCGCTTTCAAGTGATGTCGGGTCCCAGTTTTGGCTGGGAGTCGGGAATACGTCACAACTCGGCCAACCGGCTCCTTCGCGTTCGCATGCTTTATGATCGGAAAATCTCCTGAGCTCAACTGTCACCACACAATTTTTTTTCGTAGCCAGCCTTCTAGGCTAGTAGTCAAGCTGGTTATAGCAAGCAATCATCAACTATTCCAGGTGGGTTAAGAATACAAATACCGCAGGGAATTGAATGCTGCAATACTACAGTTATTAAAGAATGTCTGTGTGCTTTAAATTTGCAGCTGTGCTTCGCTTAGGGCTTTATTGTATGATATTTATTACCATCCACACAGGACTCACGCAGTTTACACGTTTTTGTTTGGCCATGTTGGCAAGAACGAATACGTCGCAACTCCGTCAATTCATGCTGTATCTAGAATCCCGATTTTCCTGACCTGATCATCCGACATAATAAGGTGTTCTTGTGGACATTCCTGGTGGGAAACTCGTGTAAACCGTAAAATCTGACACCGATTGAAAGCAGCATTCAAATAATTGAATCTAATACTGTAAGTATGTTGCCCCCTGGGTGTCAGTAATGGGGGGGAGGGGGGGGGGCGTATCAATAGAATTTTTGTAAAACATCTTTCATGTCAACAGAAATGGCCTCTATAATGTCTGAAGGGCCAAATCCCTTAACATTTACATTTATTGCTGGTTGCATTTCACATCTATAACCCTGTTTTGGCAGTGATTTACACTGCCAATAACACAAAGTTGAAATTCAATTTGAGAGAGAGAGAATGGGAGGATCACAGGGAGGAAGAGGAAGAGAAAGACCCAGCATTCCCCCTGAAGCAGTAGTGGTGATGCCTGACCTTTGACCTTTACTGTTCATCTTCACTTCCGACGTGGGAGGGGGGGCACAGCACCATTTTCCCTGGGGATCGCAGGGGATTCAAGCAGAGGGTTGCCTGTCACGTTCACTCGTTGCCCTTTCTGCTGAGAATGTCAGGCGATTTGCTAACTCGCTCACCATTAAAACCGGTGCCATCATTAGAGCTGCCCTCGATGAAATTTAAAAATTGTGCGCCTGCCAATACTCGACTGAACCCGCGACTGTGACGTTGTTGCCTTCCAACAATGCACTGGGACACCATTTTTCTGGGGCATGGCAGCCCAAAAACAGACACTTCAGTATTTCTTTAATTAGTCACACCATAAGCACTCAGGTGTTACCAGAAAAGACAACGTTAGGGATAATTAAGTGAGACTGATTTTGTGGATTATGATTATGATTTATTTATTATATTTTATCGATTGTTCTTAATTTTTATGTGGGATTTATCAACCTCTTCCAGCAGGTTATTTATCTTATCTGCCATGGTGCTAATTCCCTTAGCTAACATCTATTCTTGTCTTTTATAATAGGAGTGTGGAACTGAATTCAATCCTGGAATAAAATTTTTTTTAAAAACATGGAATTAAATCCTGGAACAAAAGAAAAGCTGAAACCAATGGACGATGGTTAGGTAAGTAAGGTGGGCATTTGCAGGCAGCGTTTTAACATAAATTCTATGCCCGTTACATGATGCTAAATAATCTTGAAGCTCAAACCCTTTGTGACTTCAACATGGAGGATCATTTCTCCGCCATTTCATCCGTCATTTTTTATTATTTAATACAAAACGATTTAATGGGCGCTGGAGGCTCTGTTAATCAGTGGAACAAAGGAGAAAGAATGGCCGTTCATCTGTCAGTGTGGTTGAGCCATTGCAGAGCGCTCAATTCACTGATAATATCTGCCTCTAATGAAATTCACTTTCTTTAATATGCCTACTAACACTTAATCAAAACATGGAACATTTTTATTAGCGATGGCAGGACAGAAAGGGGCGACTGCGAAAAGGAATCGGGCGCAACAATAGCACTGAAAAATTAAGATCGATAAAGAAATCTCATGCAACGCTTACGGAACACAGACGTCGATCGCTGACACGACACCGCTCACTCACGACGTCTCGTCTGTGAGCGACGGATAACGCGGGCATCGATTTCTGGCGACCTTACGCAAATTACAGGATCGCTAGGCAGAATTGATTGTAATCCTTCAGGAAATAGAATTGCACATGGTGATTGAGCTGCTTCAGCCAAACATGTCCACTCGCACATAACACATTAGCCTCGTGCTCACAGCCCAGCCAGCGCGCAGTAGGCCGAATGGGATTCAATTCAAAGAAAGCGGCTTGTGGCTCTCTCGTCTTGCTACGACCGGTTTTCGTGCCGTCATGATTAAGTTGACAGTGTTGGAGAAATATCTGTTACACTCCTAGAGAAATGGGAAATTTGGTACACTTTATCTGATTAAGTAGACATGATTGAGCCAAACACATATTGGTGGAGTAAATGACAGATAAGTAATTTTGAAAGCAATCAATCATGTGTTGCTCATGATTGACGAGCAGTCTCTTTTCCTCGCCAGTTATCAGGGAGATGAGCAGTTATCAGTGTGCACTGTGCATCTATGTGGGCGGCAGTGTAGCACAGTGGTTAAGGAACTGGGCTTGTAACCGAAAGGTTGCAGGTTCGATTCCCAGGTACGACACTGCCGTCGTACCCTTGAGCAAGGTACTTCACCTGCATCGCTTCAGTATATATCCAGCTGCATAAATGGATACTATGTATAAATGCAAATACTGTGTAAGTCGCTCTGGATAAGAGCTAAATGCCTATAATGTATGTAATGTATCTCGGGCAGGCACACTTACTCTCCGTCTTTATGAAATTCAGGGAAGAAATGTGATTATGCAACGTGCAATGGGGGGGGGGGGGATTACCACTAATTGCATGCAAAATACCTGTGACTCATACAGTTTAATTAGAGTCTGTGTCAAGAGCCAGTAAGGAGAAAGATCTAGTCGCACTTCAAAAGCAATATTACAACAAGGTCCATTGAGAATACTGGGGAGATTAGGTATTGCTTTGTGAAAACTACATACCCACATAATCACAAGGGAAAGTTAACATATCAATATCAGCCAACAGGATGAATGGATATTAAATTAAAACGTATATTTCTTTACGTATTACGCTTACTCCCTAACAGTCGGACAAGTCTCAAATAACTCGTCTCGGCTCCGCTCCGCTGTGCTGGAAGCTAGCGTTCGTTTTCCAGCTCGGAAACTTCATGAAGCGGAAGATCCTGATGAATTATTCCTGAGCAGGCGACAGAACTGAAAGTACCAAAATGAGGGAAGCAATTTCCTGCGAGGCCATTCGAGGAAACGGACGGGGGGGAGGGGGTGTCGTTGTGCAGGGGGGGGGTGGGGGTTCGGGGTGAGCTCCTCGTGCTGGCACTCCGCAAAAACCGGAGAACGTTTCCCTGACGGCACTGCTAAAACGCCATGGGGAAAAATCAGAGGCCCACGCCCCCTTGAGGAGACACGTGGGTACAACCCGCCAACTGACCGTCTATCAGGCCCCACGGCACTATCCTTCCCTCAGTGACTACTGGAAGGCAGCTGCTGCCTCCAAGACTGCAAACGGTAGCTAGGTAGGTCGCTACAGCGGTTTGTTCATTCTTAAGAAGGATTGCCCTTCAGGATTGTGTTTCAGAATTACATGTATTTTCCCGTATAACTCTAATGCATTTGGAGGCGGCACCGGGCCTTCCGGTAGCCATCGAGGGAAGGACAGTAGTGTACCATGGGCGTCTATCAGAGGGGACGCTGGCTGGTACACCCCAGAACCAGCCCGGGAAGAACCATGGAGGCAGCGGCACAATTTCACAGGTGGAATAAGGCCGAAGCGCCAGGCTCCAGGGTGAGCGTCACGAGAGATAAGAGCGCACAATACTCAAAGGCTCCTCCTTATTCAGACAGAGTCTGCAGACAGCTTTCGCGTCGGTTAATGTCGCCTTGGCGTCGTCGTGTTTATGTGGACAGCCGCTGCGTTTAATGTGGACTTGCCGTTGTCATGTTTACTGTGGACGGTGGCGGTATTCGAGCAGCAGTCAGGCCAGGGCTCGCATGTCCAGACAGAGCGGTAATTGGCTGTCATTCTGGATCCCAATAATACCGTCAGGTCCTTCAGCAAGGTCCTTTATAAGGCCCACTTCCCGTACAGCGCAATTTAGAGGAATATCATGACCTGTTGCCTTTTATGAGGCAGGTCTACATGCTCAAATGAATATAAGAAATTTACAGGCGGTTCAGAACGATACTGGAACGCTTTCAAAGGGCTATTGGCACAACACGGCATCCTCAAAGTGTCGGCTTCAGCGTGATAGCAAAACAGCCCAGACACAATGGAGAAATGAAGTCCCTGCCATACGCCAGTTTGACTCAAGGGGGAATTCTTCCAGAAGAATACACCTCACAGCAAACACATTACAGTCTCAACAGCCAAAACCCTTAATTTGAGTTCCACGTCTATTTTAGCATCATTTGCATTCAAACCATTAATGGGTTCAAATCAAGTATAATTAATTGTCACCAGTGACATCAGGTGTTTTCATGTTGCTTTTGAATCAAATATTATTAGCCGACGTAATGACGGTGTAAAAGGCAGGATAAGCAAACATAATCTCTTTCCAAGCATTTTACAATCATCTCCCCAGATTAACAAACTAAGCCCGGGTATTTGTTTAGTTTGTCAACAGCCCACAGCAATGCAAGCCCCCTCCAATTACACAGCCTCCGACATGGATCCCTACTTTAGAGCGAGTCGCACAGGTGCACGAAGCCGCAGGAAAAAACGACAGTCTGACAGGGGTGCGTTAATAAAACAAACATCAGCGTACTTACTTTTTCCTTGGTGTCCAGCCCCGTGTTGTCAGGCCTGGTTCTTATGGTGAAGGGGGTGGAGAGCCTCAGCAGGATGGCCTGGAAGGTGCAGGCAATCCGGGGCGATACGATCTCGAAGCAGTCGCGGAAGTTGGGGGTCCGGTTGGGCTCGCACTTGGCCTGCTTCCGAAGCCCCTCGCCCAGCTGCAGGACGGCCAGGCCGGGGTCCAGTACCAGGTGGAAGGGGAAGGCCCGGCAGAACGTGCTCAGCCCGATCCGCAGGTCCGGTGGCGAGCACGAGAGGGGGAGGGGCTTGGGGCCGGCGGAGGGGCGGGACACCTTGATGAGGAAGGAGAGGCAGGAGGAGGAGGCGGCGGCGGCGGAGGAGGAGGTGGAGGAAGAAGAGGAGTCCCCCACGGGCTTGGCCTCCTCCACCGCCACCTCCATGTGGTAGATCCGGCGTGCGGCGGCCCGGATCAGGCCCGGCATGGCCAGCCCGACGGCGGGCGCGGGGTGGAAGCAGTGTAGCAGCAGGCCCGCCTCCCCAGGGGCGTCTTTGCATAGAAAGGAGGGCGACTCGGCGGAGGCGCGGCGGCCGCAGGAGGCGCGCAGGTGCTCCAGGAGCGCGTCGAAGCCGTTGAAGAAGTCCTGCAGGTTGCTCCCCACCGCCCGCAGGACCCGCTCGTTCTCCTCGAAGCACAGGCCGAAGAGCTCCTCGCCGAAACTCTCGCGGAGCTCCTCGTACCGCACCCCTGGCGGGAACACGAGACTGGCGTTACGGCCGCGTCGCGGAGGAGCAGCTGAGGGCAGGCGCTATTATCTGCGTCTGCCTCAGAACAGCTTCAGCATCTCAACGCTCTCCACACTGACCCGTACCTCACCCCTCCCAATCATAATTTAACGCTGCCTGATATTCAAACCCCCTTCCGCTGTTGATTGTGGGACAAACCCCACCAATTACACTGTGCACTGTCCATCCACCCATTCTGTTACATTAGTTTACAAACACATAAGCTCTTTCTCTCTCTCTCTTTCTTTTCCACACAGACGCACACACACGTACGCACACACACGCACACAAACACCCAAACACACACAAAAGCACGCACGCAAACACAAACAAACACAAACACACACACAAACACACGCACACAAACACACGCACACGCACACAAACACAAACAAACACACACACACACACACACACACACACACACACACACACACACACACACACACAGAAGCACACGCACGCACGCACAAACACACACACACACACACACACACACAAACAAACACACAAAACATCTGTCCTCTGTTTATTGAACATGGGCTGACCGTTCCAGCGCTATTTGCTGAAAAGGGGAAAACAATGCTGAGCTCACGTCGCTGCTTAGCATCAGACAGATGCTGGGCTGTGTGAGACCTGACCTGTGAAGCACAACAAAGAGAACCACAGCACAGGGGGGAAGCCAAAAATAAAAAAACATCAATTCTCAGCACTTTCTCCTGCAGGAATTTGGGGTCATGGATTGTGTTTGTACCATCAGCAGAATGGCATCCGTAAGGAGTGGAGAGTAGGGGACAGCGGATACTTCTGAGGAAGAATCAGAGATTCCTGTCATGCCCCCCTCATTACCCCCCGACTGTGACACAGACAGGCTCCCACAAAGAAAGAAAAACAACATATAAGCAAATAAACATGACGCACAGACCCACAAAGCCCAGAGACAAAATGGAGCTTTTTTTTCCTCAGTGGGATTCTTTTACCATCACCTTTGTATTATGCTGACGCTAATGGACGAAAGAACGCGGAACCAAGGGAGCCAAAATGGAGGTGAGGAGTGAACAGTTTCTGGAGAGGTAATGAGTCGCTGGATTAACAGCTCTTAACATTAGCACTCATCATGAGGCCCGGAAAATGGAAAGACAAAAAAAAGAAAAAAGAAGAGGAACACTTTGTGCTTGACGTAACGGCCGCAAGTCGGAGGCAGCAAAGCACATAATGATGATGGCTTCCTCCGGAGAGGGGACGGGGAACAGCTCGCGGTCGACACGTGCCACCTCGATCGCGCTCGCCTGTCTCCATGTGACCAGCCGCCCCCTTCGACCGCCAAGCGCAAGGCCGCCGCGCCACGCCACGAGGTGAGGGCGAGCTCCTACTGCTGGCAGCGGACCAAAACGTCTCCCTGCTAAATGACAAATGAAGGTCCTTCGTGCCCAATTCATACAGACAAATGACCAATCTGGGCTTTGTTTGTCTGCCCGAGCCACGCATCGATCGGCTCCACGGTGTCAGCTCCGCTCGAGCGTTGGGTACTAAGCACTGCCGAGGAAGCAAACAAATCAAAGCTCCAGTCCCGTGATTAATTATCAGATCCTTTAAAAGCAGGCCGGTCACATGACTGCTTAACGCCCATATCGCGGGATCCGCCAAACGCATCCAGCCACAGTGCCGTTTAATAGCCTCTCAGCCCACTGACACACTACTTCCTGAAAAATCGCATACGTGGGAGTTGTAGTTCTGAGCAATTGGTGAGATATCTCACCTCATTAAATCAGATAGCGTTACCAAGACCAAGTAGGAAGAAAGAGATTTGTTTCTCTGCGCTATGTAAAGCAACAATTCCCTAGAGTGCATGGCTCAACTTTCTATGAATTGTTGTTCTGCCTACAAGCAATCTTAACCCTGTTGCATCTCGCTAAAGCCAATTACAAAAGTATCAGAGATGTGACATCAGTGATCACACGAATAAAACGCCAATATCCAGAACAATAGAAAAAATTATTATTTATCAAGGGCAGAATCATGAAGAAATAAACATAATTCCGGATGCGTTGGTCTGTCGTGACTGAGACACGCTTCCCCCTTCAACAAAGGAAATACCATGGCTGAACAGAACGCACAAGATTGTGCCAACCTCACAGTTACCAAAAAAAAACGAAAAAGGAAGGACTGTTGAGAAATAAATTATGCATTAAAAGGGATTATTCTTTGGTCGTGTCAAAGTCTGATGACAGTTGAGTGTAAAGATGTGAATTTTTTTTTGATGCTTTCAGCAAGAAAGGATTTACCAAGTAGTGTGGCGGAGCACTGTAGAATCCCTGAGATATCCGCTTCCTCTTCAGAGCCTGAATAATCCAAGTAGGGACATCTTTCTGACACTCCTTTTTCACCTTTCCCATCTTCATTACATCTGGAGAACACGTCACTGTCAACATTACCAAGCAAATTCAGTACATAACATGTCTGCGTTTACAGCACGTCCACGTTAATATCTAAATAAAAGCATAAATCATGTCAATATGCAAATTCACCACATAACATGTCAACATTAATGTGTATTAATTAATGTGCTACTGCTACATATCGTGATTCACATGTATGCTAAACAAACATACCAGTGTTATGTCAGTTATGTCAGAACATGGCATACTAAAGCTAGCGTGTACAGCAGTGTTTATGCAGAAGGATTTGCGTGGATTAGTTTGCCATACTAATGGCAATGAGGCAGGGAGATAGTATATGTTATGAATATTCAGATTTACAACTGTGTATGTGTGGATAATAACTGAACAGTAATATCAAATGCAGTATGCAGCTCTGATAGAAGGCTGAAGAAAAACTACAGTAACTAAAATCAAGAGTAACGCTACTGAGCAATGACAAAACGGAGAAAAAGCCCGCCAAAAAAAACAAAACAACAACAACAGGAAAATGAATCCAATCATTAAAACGCGATCAAGACAGGAAATGAACCATTCTTCAATGCTCCCCACTCGCCTGGGTCTGATAGCCAGCATCAGAAGAGTATGGAAAACAAGATTATGAAGACTATATACACCAATGTGTAAAGGAAATCATCATGAAGTATATTGGAAAACACACACACACACACGCACGCACGCACGCACGCACGCACACATGCATACACACAGACACACACACACGGCAGCCTATGGAGTCGGGAAGTTAACTATCAGCAGGGGTTAACTACATGGCCAATGGGCATTGAGGACCTATGGGGCTGCCTGATCCCCTCAAACCCTATTCTCTCATTACAACCACGCAGCCATAAAAACACCCACTCCGCTGCCCTGCGTCTCTCCAGAGGGAGGTGGGTGGGTGGGCACGGCCTCCTTACCTGATCTCCCTCTGTTTGTGTACCTCCACGGTTCTCTGCAGCGCAAGCTGTATGGTCTGAGTCTAAAGAAATAGAGCAGAAGTAAAATTCAGAGAGGATGTGTTCCCTGTGCGCGCGCGCGTATGTGTGTGTGTGTGTGTGTGTGTGTGTGTGTGTGTGTGTGTGTGTGTGTGTGTGTGTGTGTGCGTGTGTGTGCGTGTGTGCGCACGAGTATACCAGCAGTGAGGAGGGTCGGTCAGTGCAGCCACTTTTGCCACAAGATTTGCGATGCAGGTGATTTCTTTTAATGAGCGCAAAGGAAAGGTCTCCCCTGAGCTTTTTAGTGTGACAGAGAGACGTCTGGGCCCGCTGACACACCACTGACACGTGTTGTTTCCCAAATGCAGCCGTGACACAGCAGAGATACCACGCACGGTACGAATGCAAATCTTCAAACGGGGAGAAACAATAAAAAAGATCCAAACCAAATCCCAACTGCTAAATCTCTTTTAACGGACACTTTGAATGGCTCTGGGAGGCGAATGCACTTTATTTAATGTGATTACCTTTTCCTGAAACATTACAGAAATGTCATGAGAAAATCACATTGAACGCAAATCACAAGAACGTCATTGGCAGACTCTACATGGAGAGAAAAACACATGGACACACACACACACACACACGCATGCACGCACGCGCACACGGATGTACATGTACACAAATGCATATGCATGAACAGCAGAGCGGAGGAGGAGGTGGATTTGGTTCAGATCCTTCTTATAGTTTTGGGATTTGCACTCATGCCATTGCTTGCGTTATGCATCATGTTGCCATAATGTCACAACTACACTGAGAAACTTTATGTGTTGGTTGTATAAGTAGGGGTGGGTCTGCCTTCCATTACATACAACTCAGGAGAGACTTATAATCCATCTTTTCCAGCAGTAGCTATCCTGGTAAAAGTTTTTTTTTTTTGTTTTGTTCCAACCACACACACGCACACACGCGCACACGCACACAGTACCTAAGCAAAACACACACACACACACACACACACACACACCTGTGTCCAGGCCTATCTATACATTACACATTAGAGCCAGGCCCACTTTCAGTCCATCATCTTCAATGAACTCAGGTGCAGTTTATTTTTCTCTCCAGGGATTTGGCACATTGCTGCTGTGTAACATTGATACAAATTAAAACCACACTTCAGAGATCCATTAATTGTAATGTAATGGCATTAAGCACTTTGTGTGGAAGGCATATCTTCGTTGTCACTAAGCATTCATATCTGGCTCAGAGTGCTGCCTGCTCTGCATTTTTTTTTTTTTTTTTAAAAAGAGTTCCCGGATATTTCCATGAGCAATTTACTGCTTGCAGTGCTTGTATAAAGGAAGAATTGAACAAATGTGTTAATTATACAGTGGGCTACAGTTTCTGAGATAACAGAACTTTGTTATCCTAATTGATCTTCAAAGATATTTCTGCTCAAGTTTACCAGCAGCCACAATAACACGAATTGTCATGAAACATAGTGTGCTGTGGCTGACCTTCCTAATCTTACTGAATTTAGCTTTTCGTTTTATTCCCAGAAAGTGTCATCGCGTTAATGCGTTTGTGGCTCATTTGAAGCACGACCCAGAGGACAGGCAGGTTACAGTGACCTGGAGTGGTAAAGACACACATCAGCATGTGCTGTAGCTACTTCTAAATTAGGCTGCAGCACAATTTCGGTTGGATTATATGCAGCCTCGCGTACAGATTCTGAACTGTGTTTCCATGTTTCTAAAAATTAAAAACACGCAAGAGAATCGTTCCAATTACCTTTACATTGCTATTTTTTTTCGACCGTCTTTGGGCGAATACAGGAGTTCAGCTCGGTGGCGTCATATGTTCTCCGAATGTTTTACCGGTTTTGTCTGATCCGTGGCTTTGGACAGTGATCAGACTCACATTGTCTGGGGTGATAAAACTCACTGCCCGTGGTTCTAGTGCCATTCATTATATAAAAGGGGAATTGGGTATTCTGTGCTGTCAGATTTAGGTCTCCCTTGGCAAGGGTCGTATAAGATGTGCCGATCTATATTGTTCATGCACTACATATTAACCAAAAAGATATGAATCGTCAACTGTAAAATTGCGCCATGACGTTTGACCTAAGACGTTTACACTCTGACGTCGAGATCTATTCTGCTACCGTCAGTCTTACACAAGTAGGAGCTATTGTATAATCACACAGGCGATATATTTAACAGGAACATCAACAATAAAAATAATCATCATAACCCTAAATGCTTGAGCGCATATAATAGGCTAATACAAATTGCACACGTTTAAGTCAATGTTATAGTTAGAACATTAGGCTTTTTCGGGTGTCTCAACACTATCTCGTCTCCTACCTGGTACATGACAGCTAGGTTTAATCGTTAATCTGTAAATATGGTATTAACCAACATCCCTTCCCATTACAATGTAATTATTTAAACTTGTCCATGACGCGCGCGCACATACGCACGCACGCACACATATGGTTACTAGGGTTTTTCAAGAGTAATTACGTCCGCACCTTAACAATTGCATTGCATAACAGATGCATCGCATAGGGTATACATTTTTTTAAATATTAAAACTGTTTTCTGAACTTGACACCGGGTATCCGTACCGTCGGAGATGTGAGGCGCTTCAAGCTCTCCCCGAGCGAGTCCAGGTTCACGCGCTTTCGCCTAGTCGTTCGCTTTATCCCAACGTCTTCAAATGGACAAGAGAGGGACTCCACCGGGCTCTTCCCATTCCAGAATACCCGCGAGAAGGGACACTCTCCGTCGTCGGGGCTCTCCAGATAGTCAGATCCCACTGAGCTAAATGATTCCGATGAAATCTTCCTTGAAGACATGCTGGGTATCCAAAGGGATTCATTAGATTTCGAATTTGAGAGTATAGGTGCACGCACAGGTAAACCAGACGATAGGATAACAATTTAAATCCACCGGCGAATATTTGAACAGTGCTCCCATATCCGACGAAACGATTATGAGTGCAGGGATGAACTGCAGCATAACCTACTATCAGCTGCGTTTCATGCCAAGGGGTTTTTAAAATAACGTTTTTCACCGTGGTTGCACAATATTGTCAAGAATAATGTATTTTCAGAGTATCCTCTCTTTTGCCATTCAATGGAAAGGCAGGCAACACAGTCTTCATTTTCCAGCTCGTTTATCTCGCTTGGTGACATCCATAAAACTGCAAATGCAAGCAGCTGCTGCTTCCAGAAAGATATGGAACAGCTTAAAGCCAGTCAAGCCTAAGAACTCCAGCAACGACCAAGCTATGCTAGTCCCCACAACCACAGCATCACTATTCGTTTTCCCCCAATCTCAGCGCGGTAGCCAATCACTCATTTTTAAGGCTAACAACCTGCCCCCTTGATGTGATCTTGCGGAGACTGATGCCAAGTCTCGGCTTGACAGACGTGTACCGAGGAGATGCACTGGAGACAGCAACGAGGAAAAGCAAGAAGCTTATGCTAGTACGCGACCATAAATTCGATGTGAAATGAATGGCAAGTAATTCCGTAACAGTCAACTATTTTTGAACGTCGCAGGCTCTTATATTTACACGACTGGAAGTGAACGGTTAAATTGAGAATAATTAGGCCACCGATTTCGGAATTTAATTAGGCGACCTGATTTTGGTAGCTTGCCAAATTTGAGTTGGGTCTTGTGCAATATTATTTATAGCCTATTTCATTCGGAAAGGGGCACACACAGTTAAAAACAATCCCATTCTATTTTACGCTGCGCGTGTAAATACCAACTATTTTCTCGCCTTTTCAGAAAAAAATAACAACATGAATCAAATAATTAAAACGATGACGACACCAGAATTGTAATTAGATTGCTATTGTTGCATGCAACATGTGTTAGTAGCCTAGGCTACATGATGATCAAACTGACAGGCAGGCACACATAGTAGGTGTGATATAATTTTTTGCGTGTGCTAGGCTATTGTTTAGCCTACGTCTTATGGCTATTTATAAATAGCCTTGGTAGCCTATATTTTTGGCTAATTAAAAAAAAAAAAGAAAAAAAAAGAATAGATTCTAGATAGTTACAGGTTGCTATCTTGTTTGCAGTAGGCTAAGTAAAACACCCGACTATGTTCTATGAGTCGACACGTAGGCGTAACATGAAATGCTTGCGTCAATGTATGCCGAAAGGTGCGCCTGCAAATTATAGGTCTAACTTAGACTATAGACCTAGGCTATATTAAGTTTTGGCAAGTGTTCCCGTTTTTTTTTGTTTTTTGTTTTTTTTTTACAACTAATTTAATTATACCAAATCCTTAGTTTTTATAGGCTATTCTAGATATTTAACGGCATGCTTTGGCGGCTCTAGGCTTTGATGGACATTCGTAGTTTTGTTTAGGCTAGCCTCATGCTAAACCCATAATTTAGCAAGCTGCTACACCATAGATTCGGGATAGATAACTGGCTCTAACTTCTTTGGTTAGTACAAAATACCCGACTAGCTAGAGTGAGCCAAATTGGTTTTGAACTCAGGGTGCTGAAAATCGCAATGACAAATAAGTTTGCTATAACGCAACGGAGATTTTAAGTTGCTTTGTATCATTAATACAGAACTATTCCCCTGTATTTACACTACCTTTGGTATCCTATTAAATGTATTGCATAGGCTACAGATTTAATACATTTTAGCAATCGTTCAGAGAGTGTGCTGCAGCACCGTCAGCACCCCTACTTCCAGCGTCTATGCTTTTCCACTAGTCACACACTATAAATTCATAGGCTCCAAAAAACTTTTCCCTAAAATGAAAAAGAATAATGACAGACAGATCAGTCGCCTGAAACCCGAAGCTACGCATCCTGGTAAAAACACAACGCGTGTTGATAAACCGAGTGCCATCTTGAAGCCTTTATTTTCCGCGCTTTAACTTTTAACAGGCAGGCATGTCAGCCTACTCACTTGGCTATTCGCGTAAACATAAATGAATCAGCAAAAACCTTAATAGTAACTTCATTTATAAGGAAAATACAGTATGATGACGATTATCTAGTTAACTGGAGCGTGCCCCACTTAATAGATCTACATGTCAGTCAATTATAGGTTGTGTGAGTATAAAAGGTCAGGCCATATTTCAGGGGGGGGGGGCGGCGGCATCATAGCATGTTGCCAATCTATAGGCTAGCATCTAATGTTGTGCTTCGATATTAACATGTTTTTGGAATATGTTACACAATACAGGACATAAAGACACTTCGCGATCTGCCTCTGAACTGTGGAGAGAAGAGAAAACAAAAAGGAGAGAAAACATGCCTTTCTATCATGTTGACCCCCGTCAATAAATGGTAAATGCACTACAGCGGGGAACTTCACGCTGAGTCACGGTTGAAAAAAAAACAAAAATGCATTTGAACAGGTGCCTGAAGATATTTTCAAATGGCGCTCCTTTCATCTGATCCACTTTCTCTCTGTATCGTCCTTCATTAGGCTACCACAGAAATTAACACGATTCGTGAAGAGGCTGCATGCGCTCGGGAGACACCTGCACGAAATGTATGCAGATAGCTATAGCCTACAGATGCGGTCTTCAGACTGCTTATAAGCCCAAAGTAATAATATCCAATCAATACATCACCAAAATGTTATATATTGGGTTAATCGATTCTATTGCTGCTGTTACCGCCGGCGTTTATAAATGGAAAAAATGCATTTTCCCCCATTACGTATAAATCCTCCACCTCGTAAAATGTATAACAATTTACCTTTTATCATAAAAAATGTGCTGCTCAATCAGTAGGCTATTTATGAGGGACAGTTCAAAGCATTGCCGCACTGAATTATCACCCCATCACACTCCTGACTTCCAATTGCAGCCTCCTTGTCCATTTGTGACATATACCAGAGTTCACACTGCACTACAAATATGATTCCACTATAAATAAAACGACGATGACAAGGAAGCACAACACAGCCTGAGAGCCAATCTATGATTGTTTAACAATTCAGCAGTCTGGGGCTCGTTCACGGGGAGCAGTGCAGTGCAGCCAGGCACAACCTGCCGAGGAGAGTGCCTCAATAAATCTCACAAACAGTCCATCTTAATATCCGAGACAACTCGACGTTCACTGCCACTAATGCAACGTTAAAGACAACAGCGCTGTTTATTCTAACATCTCGAAGATGTGATCACCCGGCCAAAGAGAAGAGCACGTGTGCATCAGACGTACAAAATATGACCGGCTGCATTAAAATTAATGGCTTGAGGGTGCGGGTTTGAACCTCTTGGATGATTAGTGTGGAGGGCTGGTCAATAAACACCGTCAAAATCGATATACAGTGCCCTCCACTATTATTGGCACGCCTGGTAAAGATGAGTACAAAGAGTTATAAAAAAAATCACCGTTTGGTGAATTAGCTTAATGTCACACTGAAAAAATGGGGAAAATCCCAACCATAACCCAACGTTTAATTGAAGTAAATTATGAGAAAAACAAATCCCTCATCAAGAAATAATTATTTCTAACAGAACCACGTGTGCCACAATTATTGGCACCCCTGCATTTATATATAGAATAAAGTAATCATTTTTAATATTTGGTCGCATATCCTTTGCATGCCATGACTTCCTGATGTCTTGTGAGTCAAAAGACAAAAGTCTTATTTTCTGGTACAGAAATGTATTTTCTCTTACAAGCGATACTATAACGTCTCTGCATTTGAATGGATCTCTGGGAATTAGGGGGTGGGACTAGATTTAGCTGTAAAGTATGCTGGAACAGTATGGAATACATGGTTGGTAAAATGGCTGTAAGTCATCAAGGGTCTGAGGTATCAAACGAGCCTCAAACCATCACTCTGCTGCCAGATATGCAGTAGATATGGATGGACCACTTTAAGGGTTGTTTCTCCTGACAAATTTTCCTATTGAACTCTATGGAAAAATAAGTCAGGAGAAGAAACCCTTCAAGTTATCCATCCATATCTACTGTATTTCTGGCAGCAGAGCGATGGTTTAAGGCTTGTTTGACATGTCAGACCCTTGATGACTTAGAGCCATTTAGCCAACCACATGTTCCATACTGTTCCAGTGTAATTTACAGCTAAATCTAGTCCCACCCCCCAATTCCCATAGAGACCCATTCAAATGCAGAGACGTTATAGTATCGCTTGTAAGAGTACCAGAAAATAAGATATCAAGAGTCTTTTGATGTTGTTGGGTCACACACATCAGGAAGCCATGGCATGCAAAGGATATGCGACCAAATATTAAAAATGATTATTTTATTCTATATATAATGCAGGGGTGCCAATAATTCTGACACACATGGTTTTGTTTAAAATAATTATTTCTTGACGAGGGATTTTTTTTCTCATAATAAATTTACTTCAATTAAAGGTAGGATTTTTCTAATTTTTTAGTGTGAGATTAAGCTAATTCACCAAATGGTGAATTTTTTATAACCCTTTTTACTCATCTTTACCATGGGTGCCAATAATAGTGGAAGGCACTATATATACAGTTAGGTCCATAAGTATTTGGACAGTGACACATTCTTTGTTGTTTTGGCTCTGTACTCCAGCACATTGGGATTTGAAATGGAACAGTGACTACAAGGTTAAAGTGCAGACTTTCAGCTTTAATTTCAGGGTTTTTACGTCCATATCGGGTGAACAGTGTAGCAATTGTAGCAATTTTTATACATAGCCCCCCCCCCCCCCATTTTAGGGGACCAAAAGTAATTGGACAAATTAACATAAACCTTAATAAAATTATCATATTTAATATTTGGTTGCATATCCATTGCACGTCATGACTTCCTGATGTCTGTGACCCAACAACATCAAAAGACTCTTGATATCTTATTTGCAGGTACTCTTACAAGCGATACTACAATCTCTCTGCATTTCAATGGATCTCTATGGGAATTTGGGGGTGGGACTAGATTAAGATGTAAATAACACAGGAATAGTATGGAACACATGGTTGGGTAAATGTCTGTAAATCATCAAGGGTATGAGGTATCAGACTAGCCTCAAACCATCACTATGCTACCAGATATGCAGTAGATATGGATGGATAACTTTAAGGGTTGTTTCTCCTGACCTATTTTCCTATTGAACTCTATGGAAAAATGAGTCAGGAGAAACAACCCTTAAAGTGATCCATCCATATCTACTGCATATCTGGCAGCAGAGTGATTATTTGAGGCTCGTTTGATACGTCAGGCCCTTGGTGATTCATAGCCATTTAACCAACCATGTGTTCCATACTATCCCCATGTAATTTACAGCTTAATCTAGTCCCACCCCCCAATTCCCATAGAGATCCATTCAAATGCAGAGACGTGATAGTATCGCTTGTAAGAGTACCAGAAAATAAGATATCAAGACTCTTTTGATGTTGTTGGGTCACAGACATCAGGAAGTCATGACATGCAAAGGATATGCAACCAAATATTAAATATGATAACTTTATTAAAGTTTGTTAATTTGTCCAATTACTTTTGGTCCCCTAAAATGGGGTAAAAAAAAATGTATAAAAATGGCTACAATTGCTACACTGTTCACCCGATATGGACGTTAAAAAAATTGTGTCACTGTCCAAAGACTTATGGACCTAACTGTATATATATACACTACTCACAAAAAGTTAGGGATATTTGGCTTTCGGGTGAAATTTATGGAAAATGTAAGTTCACGCTACAGTGATATTATACGTATCATGAAAGTAGGGCATTTAAGTAGAAGCATGCAATGGTGATTTCCTCATCTCAAACAATTTATTGAAACAAAAGCCAACAACAGTGGTGGGTATACCACAACAAAAATGTCAATGTCTCAATAACTTGTCATGTGCCCTTGAGCATCAATTACAGCTTGACAACGACGTCTCATGCTGTTCACAAGTCGACTTATTGTCTGCTGAGGCATGGCATCCCACTCTTCTTGAAGGGCGGCCCTCAGGTCATTGAGGTTCTGGGGTACAGAGTTACGAGCCTCTACACGGTGAGTCAGCTGATCCCATAGGTTTTCTATGGGATTCAGGTCTGGAGAAAGTGCAGGCCACTCCATTTGAGGTACCCCAGTCTCCAGCAGCCTTTCCCTAATGATGCGACCTCGATGAGCTGGAGCATTGTCGTCCATGAAGATGAAATTAGGCCTGTGTTGTTCATGCAGGGGCACAATGACTGGATTAATGATGTTATTCAGGTAGTATGGGCTTGTCACTGTACCATTCACAAAGTGTAGGGCAGTTCTGTATTGACTAGACACACCTGCCCACACTGTAACACCGCCACCACCAAAGGATCGTCTGGTGACAACAGTGGCTGATGCATAGCGCTCTCCTTGACGTCTCCAACATCGTTGGCGGCCATCATTTCTGCTCAACGTGAATCGACTTTCATCAGAGAACAGCACTGAGGCCCACTGGTCCCTCGTCCAGCGTAAATGCTCCCTGGCCCATGCAAGACGATGACGCCTGTGCCTGGTGGTGTGGTCAGGTACCCTTGCAGGTCGTCTAGCACGCAGACCACGCTGATGTAAACGGTTTCGAATGGTCTGACGTGACACTTGGGTGCCTCTCACCTCCCTTAAATGTGCCTGGAGTTGAGTGGCATTCATCATCCGGTTCCGCAGGGCACTGTTCACAATGAAGCGGTCATCAGTGTGGGATGTGGCCAAAGGACGTCCACTTCTATGCCTTTCTGTGACTCTTCCAGTCTCTCTGTATCTCTGTTGCAACCTGCTGATGACACTCTGTGACACTCTAAGCTCAGTGGCCACTTCCCTCTGAGAACATCCTGTTTGAAGCCTCGCAATGGCGAGGTACTGTTGATCAATTGTTAGGTGTCGTCTTGGTCTCATGATGTCAAAATGTGAACAGCATGTTGAAGAGGACTGTTTAAATACCAATTCTAATTGAACCAGGAAATTTATTGGTCGATTCATGGATCAAACACCTGTTGTGAATTTTGCCGTTCAGCTCCTTGTTAGAGAACAGCAAGTTGTGCAAAAAGTACTGAAACATTGAATAGTTGGACATGTGCATTCAAAAGTTTAGAGAAGGTCAAATTAATTTCACCTGTAAAGGTTATAGTGCATTTTAGGTTCATCCTGAAATTTCACCCGAAAGCCGAATATCCCTAACTTTTTGTGAGTAGTGTATATATATACTGTATATATATACTGTATATATGTATCCCTTTGAAGAGTTTCTAGAACTCCATTGCATAGAATTTTGAGAAAAAAAACATTGGATATTTAAATACAAGAACTTAGCAAAAATAGAAATGCATTTCAAAATGAAAACATAAATCCAGAGACCATAAATTAACATCACAATTCTAAAGGATGGCAGACACAATGTAATTATCAACCTATTTTAAAAAATCCAATCAAATGAAACCTTCTGAATTGTGCACTGGGTAATTTTCTCACATGTCAAAGTATCCTTGTGTGTTTGCTGGAAGATTAGGACACAGACATAGGTGTAACAAAGGTGGTACAATGATTTTGAAGGCCAGACTTATTTGGGACATAGTGATCGTTTTAAAAAACACTAACATGCCAGAGTACAAATAGGTCCTCCTCAGGTTAACCAGTCAATTAATAATGATGTCCAATTTTCCAGCACATATACAGGCAACAAAGGTCCCAGGTGCTGATATAAGGAAGCCATTAAGCCCGGTTTAATTTCTGCACTACTAACCCTAACCCTAACCCAGCACTACTCTCCACATCTTTCACCAGAGTTTTGTACCTTCTGAACTTACGTTTGTGAAATCGGAGCTTGAGGTCAGTTAATCATGTGCTGTACTTAAACTATTCATAGAAGTTGACTTGGTTTATATATACCTCACTTTCATGCATTGTTTAGGGGTCATCTGTATTTTACAGAACTTTAGGCGCTTCGTAGATTTATTAGAGTATCTCTGAATTGGTAACCATTCTGCAATTTTTCTGATATTAACACACACACACACACACGAGCACTAGTTAAAATAAAAACCAGTACCTGTGCTTGCTCAGCCCAGGTGTTGTAATATTGAGCCATGTTCTTGTCTGTATCAGTGGAGGTACATTGATTCAGAGGTAGCAGTGAATCTTTGCAGTCCTGACAGGGTGATGCACCTCTCTTTGGCCACAACTCCCTCTGTTGGCATCCAGCTGGACCTGCCTGGTACCCGTCTCATTGGACCTGCCTGGTACCCGTCTCATTGGACCTGCCTCGTACCCGTCTCATTGGACCTGCCTAGTACCAGTCTCATGGGACCGGCCTGGTACCAGTCTCATTGGACCTGCCTGGTACCAGTCTCATTGGACCGGCCTGGTACCAGTCTCATGGGACCGGCCTGGTACCAGTCTCATTGGACCGGCCTGGTACCAGTCTCATTGGACCTGCCTGGTACCCGTCCTGCCTGGTATCCATCTCATTGGACCGGCCTGGTACCCGTCTCATTGGACCGGTCTGGTACCCGTCTCATTGGATCTGCCTGGTACCCGTATCATTGGACCTGCCTGGTACCCATCTCATTGAGTCTCTCCTTCCACTCCCACAGCACACATCGTCTTCTTTTGCAACCGAATAAAGCCGACCAGCGAAAAACACACACGCTTTGGAACAGGCCCGGTACTTAAAAAAAAAAAAAAGGCCTGTAGAGTAACACAGTGGTGTCTATGGGACCCCCCCCCCCCCCCATTTCTGCTCTTCGCTTAAACCCAGATTTTAATTACGTCACTGGCGCCAGTATTTGAAAGGCTTCTTAAAAGCACTATAGTTTTCTGTGCGATTGCTCATTAATTTCAGGGAAACGTTCAACCCTCAGGGTGTAGGATCAGCAGGGCCAAGAGGGCGCAACAGCGGCGCGTCGTTACGGAAACCCCCGACACGACAAACAAAGGGTTAAACTCCCAGAAGGCCGTCTCAGCTGAAAATGTCCACGACGGCCGAAGAAGAGCAGAAGAAATCGCCACCTCTTTGGGAAGAGATACAAAAAGAACCAATCAAGCGACTCAATGAGGAGCGCCGCCAATAGGGCAGGGGTCACTGATTGCCAAGGAGTGTCGTTCCCCGTACCTCATTCCAACAGGTTAAAGCCAGTAATTCAGTGGCAGTGGCTGATAGCAGAGTCGCACTTCGCTCAGAATCGGGCACATCCATCAATTTTGTAACTGCAGTGTAGAGTAATGACTGACTGATGAAAACGAGTGATGTTCCTCATGTCATGATCACTAGACTCAACAGTAATTGTCTTCATTTGCAGAACATTACACCCCAGCCATGTTTTTTCTTTTGCCTTTTATTACTTTTTTTTTTTTTGTAAAACACCATGGATGTAATTTAAAATGATGATATATAACAGCAATATGTTTAAGTTTGATGTACCTATATCAGTATCCCAACATTTACAAAATACATACAGAGAAGATGAGAAGAACAATGGGCTTCATTCACCAATCACTCTATGAACAAATTTGCTCTTAAGACTTTCTGTAAAATGTTTTTATGAGCACTCACTATTCACCAATGTTTTCTTACTTGGGATTTTTTCTTGGGTAGAACAGAAGCTCACAACGCAAACAGTTAATCCTGAAATGTTTGTAAAAACGTTTTAATGAAAGTCTTAAGAACAGTTTTGTTCGTAGAGTGATTGGTGAATGAGGCACAATGTCCTGATGAATCAGACGTCTGTCTTAGTGCAGTCGAAGGGCTTCCACCACTTAGCAAACTCAAGGACTTTCTTCCGTTGGTCATCAAAGTTCTCTCGTATCGGCTTCCGCCAGCGTCTGGGCTCCAGGTCCAGCATTCCGCCGATAATCTCCTAAAACCCACAAGGAATAAAAATGGGGACAAAAAAAGTAATTTGCAAACCGTTAAGTGTCAAATTTTCACTGGGAAAAAACCCAATTAGACACTCATTCTAACAACGTCTCAAAAGCCTTTGCAGGGTAACGGCTCAGCACACGGCGTACCTTTCCAAAATAATGAGGGAACTTCTTTTCGTTCTCAATGACGTGAGCGAAGCCGCCTTGAAGCCCAAAATCCACAGAAAAGTAAGGAAGGCCCTTCGGAATCTGGAAAAGGAAAAAGCAAAAGGCTGAAAATCCGTTTTTATTAGATTTAGAAATAACCAATAGTACGATGCACCGAAAGGGAAGTGATCACTGTCTCTAGTGTGATGGTGAACAGCCTAAGGGCCTCTTGACTACACTGCAGACTCTGGGGAAGGTTATTCCCTGCAATTATGTCTCTGAACTTGCTCTCAGGTCCTGTGGACAGAACACAGTTTGAAACGTGTTCCATGATCAATCTTATTCATCCCATTTAAGTTTTAAAATAGATCAATCAATCAACCCCCCTCCCACACAAGGCTCCTCACACTGAGTTGCAGAGATGCAGTTCTTCATTTTTAAGTCATCTGTTTAGATGTGGGACCAGTCTTCCTGTCATTCTCTCTACCTCTGCTTAAGCTTCATGTCATGTATTTAAATGTGTGCATTCTAAATGTGGACCCAGGCGTAATATAGGTCAGGCACAACGGCCTTTTGATGATTCACACTACAGCTGGCTAGATAAACAAGCTACTGTACCCAAAACCTTACGAGCAACTCCTCTTTGTATAGCTTTGTAATTAAACATTTACCCAGAACAAATTTGCTCACTGTATATATTGCTGCTACTTGGCTGGTAGCGTAATTCACTTAAAATGGTGAGGTAGAAGATGACTCAGCGCTTTTGGGTACACAGTTTTAGCATCGTCAGCGCTGATGAGGGCAAGCGGTGCTTTGGGACCGCCACATCCGCGTCTCGATGTGACGTAACGTAACGGCCGCTGAAGTGCAGCGGGAGGTCATAGGGTAGCGAGGGGCCGCGGCACAGGGAGAAAGGCGAACGGCGGGGGCCAGGGGAGAGGAGGGTGCACTCACGGCGCGACGGATATCCCTGGAGGAGAGGTCCACCACCTTCTTGTTCATGGCCCATTCTTCGTCGCACTCCATTAAGGCTTTCTGCAGGGGGATAGCGAAAGGTAAGGGTTAGAGAGCGTTAGGGTTTAAGGTGGGGCCCATAGATATAGAACCATAGATGTGACATATGTCATACGTAATGGCACAATTTTTGAGACCATACCCAGGTAAGATGGTTGCCAGTAACCATGGTTTTATTTAAATGAGCCAATCATCAGCTATCTGGCTTCTCTGACCCGATTATGACATCACAGTGGGTTAGAAAGTACATGACACTTTTGCCATAGGTTCCTATTATAGCTGTACCCAGGTAAGATGGCTGCAAAATTGTTCCATTTCAGAATGCCAAATTACTATTACATTACATGATATTTCATATCTATGGTTCTATATCTATGGTGGGGCCATTGAGGGGGTGAAGGAATGTTTTTTGTTTTGGGGGGGGGGGGGGGGGGGGCAGAGTAATGATTGGGTTAGTTAGGGAAGGCTTGAGGAGTGTTACGGGTTGAGGTGTGGGGCCATTGCGGGGTCGAAAGAACATTTTTTTGGGTGGGGGGCACACTCAAATGTGGGATAGATGCTGGTGGGGACAGAGAAGAGGAGATGGGGGGGGGGGCAGATGGGCATGTTTTTCTGTGTTTCACAGGGAGGATTTAATGGCTCCCATCCAGTCTGGTGACTAAAGCCAGATACCCTCTTACAACTAACCACAGTCTTTAATAAATCTCTGGTCTTTCAGCACCCCAAAACAGTAATGGTTTCTCTGTGATATCCTAAATTTGTCTGTGACACAAAAAACAGCGTAGTGTATTATACGCATGAGTTCATATAAATTGTTAGAACAGAAAGCATTACAAAGACAAACTAAGAGACTTGAGACATCTGGTGGGAGACGGTGTATGTTCAGTGACCTACAGACAGGGTTAGGATGTACAGGGATGCTGACTGGGTGTTGTTCCCATGATGCAATCATGCTGCTGCTAAGGAAAGCTAGTGGGCGGGGTCTCGCAGGTGGGAGGAGTCAGTAACCTTGAAGTAGATGGGCGCCATGTCACCCAGCTCTCTGGGCAGAGGGACGCACTCGTACACCAGGTGTCGACGCCTCTTCGGGTTCAAGTGCGTCTCCAGGAACACGCAATCCTGATCCTGGTCCTCGAACATCTTCACCAGGGCCTTGCGAAACATCTACACAGAGCACAAACAAAACATCTTCACCGAGGCATTGCAGAAAATCCACTCCGATAACAAACAAAACATCTTCACCGAGGCCTTGCAGAAAATCCACTCCGATAACAAACAAAACATCTTCACCGAGGCATTGCAGAACATCTACACAGAGCACAAACAAAACATCTTCACTGAGGCATTGCAGAAAATCCACTCCGATAACAAACAAAACATTCTTCACTGAGGCATTGCAGAACATCTACACAGAGCACAAACAAAACATCTTCACTGAGGCATTGCAGAAAATCCACTCCGATAACAAACAAAACATCGTCACCGAGGCCTTGCGGAAAATCCACTCTGATAACAAACAAAACATCGTCACCGAGCGCATTGCAGAACATCTACACAGAGCACAAACAAAACATCGTCACCGAGGCCTCGCGAAACATCTACACAGAGCACTGTGACAACACACCGTTAGAGATAAAACATCGAGATTTTCGTTACATAAAGGAGTGGCCATTTAGCGCCATCTCTTCATTCGCGGAAAACGACATTCTAAATCATGTGTGTAGTGGGCCCATTTGACCACAAAAGTATGACCCAACTGCTCTACATTTTAAGCAATTATGTGTGAGAGCCTGACCCCTGGTTCTTTCTGTCAAGTGCATTTTCTTTTAATTTATTTTTAAAAAAGGAGGAAGGCTACAGTCCATCCTACTTTCGTAGTTCTGCTCTATTCAGACAGGGGAGAAGCAGAGAGGGTAACGGATATGGAAGGTGTGTGTTTGTGTGTGTGTTATGGGTCTGTCTGGCTGCCTGCCCTGTAGGTATCTCTCTCTCTATACCGTTAAACTGCTTTCTGTGTGTGTGTGGTGTGTGTGGTGTATGTGTGTGCTTGCAGTTGTGTGTGTCTGTGTTATGGTTCTGTCTGGCTGCCTGCCTGTAGGTCTCTCTCTCTACCGTTAAACTGCTTTCTCTGTCTCAGTTTCTCTGCGCTGAGCTCGTCTCTTCTCTGCATGCTGTGAGTTGTAATTAAACGAGGCTGCAGCCCTGTGGATACCCAATATCCAGCCACATCTCTCTCCACTGCAGTACCATCTAATTACGCTAATGAGACCCTACCCTCACACTAGAGCATGAACCACAATCAACCCTCAGACAGAAAGCACAATCAGACAGGAACAGGAAACCACAATCAGACCTCAGACAGGAACAGGAATCACAATCAACCCCTCAGAAAGGAAGTACAATCAGACCTCAGACAGGAAGCACAATCAGACCTCAGACGAGGAACAGGAAACACAATCAGACCTCAGACAGGAACAGGAAACACAATCAACCCTCAGACAGGAAACAAAATCATACCTCAGACAGAAAACACAATCAGACCTCAGAAAGGAAACACAATCAGACTTCAGACAGGAAACACAATCAGACTTCAGACAAATAACCCAAACCAGCACATGCGTGCGGCTGTGCTCACTACATCACATAATATCCATTACAGCTGAAACACAGAGATATGATGCTGCGGTCCAATCAAGTCACAGCGTGGAAAAAGGGTCCTGACCACACAGATCAGAGGAGTGAGCGAGGGTAGGGGGGATAGAGGGGGGGGGGTTAGTGAAATGATAGAAGGGGACAGGGAGCGTGAAGGGGGGTTGGCACGGTTAAACGAGGGGGCGCGGGGGGAGGGCGACCTCTGACCTGAATCTCGGCCCACACGTCCTCGTCCAGGCCGAGTGGCGGCACAGTGGTGCTGCAGGGGGGTGATCAGGCAGTGGCCCTCGGCCAGGGACACCGAATCTCGGCAGGCACAGGTACACCTGGAGGAAGGGGCAGATAGACACAGGTAAGAAGCAGTCACACAGGTAAGTCAGCTCACACTGCGCTATGCCAGCAGACTGAACGATCCACAGACCCATACCCACACACAGGGCAACCTTTATCGGCTGTTATTCATCGTAGATCTGATCAAACATGCCTAGCAGCAGAAGAGCCGGAGAAAAATGGAGGTAAACAGCCTCCAGATGTTGTTCATCAGCGGGGGGCCCTGATAAGCTTGGCAGAGACGCATTACACATCGCGTTAAGCTCACTCTTCTGGAAGAGATTATTTTTAGCCATCGCAGGCTCGGCTGTGAGAGACGACTAGAACCCTGCCGTAAAGCCGGCGCTTTCATCTCTTGACCCGGACTGTTCCAGAAAACAGTCCATTTTTCATCCTCCATCTATGAATCCCTCCATCTTTAAAAGCTGAGTCCACAATCTTTTGCCCAAGAACTCTATAGGCTTCTATATGCATGGCACTACCAGAGGAGGAAATGACTCTCCCCCATTATAAGTAGTCTTTTTAGGTACACGACAAGGTGATTATTTAATCTACACTGATCTGCAGAACAGGCTTCTGCTGTACTGTGCTGCATTGTAGCTTTACAGAAAGGACCACGCTGGTCTGTTCACTCCAGTGTGAAACTCCTCATTCGCCTCTTTATTGGTGCTCTCCTTCCTCCATTCATCTCTTCACCTCTCCCTCATTCCCGGCTGAGGACAGCTGGTGCATTGTGGGACAGAACTACGAGGGCTAAGAGCGATGCTTCTCCTCTCATCTCCCCACCTGCGTGATCTTATCTCCCCTCGTCTCTACCCTTTCTCCTGCCCCCCCCCAACTACCTCTTTACATCTCTCTGCTCCTCTCTCACTCTCACGCTCACCCCATCAGCTCCACCCTTTCTCCTGGGTCCCATCAAACCCCAACTACCTCTTTACATTTCTCTCTCCACTCTCGTTCTCTCTATCCCCCCTCTCTCCCTCAGCTCCACCCTTTCATTCTCCCACTCTCCCATCCACATCCCTCTCTTTATCTGTCATCACATTTCTCTCTCCTCCCCTCTCTTCATTCTCTCTCTCGCTCTCCCTCCCTCCACCTCTCCCATTCCCTCCCTCTCACACCCTTTACCTCTCCCCCTCCCCCCCACCTCCCTCCCTCCCTCCCTCCCTCCCTACCTTGGCTCCGATGGCGATGATGAGGTGTTTGGGCAGCTCCTGGCTGTCGAAGCAGTAGGGGCATTTTCTCCATGCAGGAGGCCCAGCGCTGGTGCTCCTGGAGGGCCCTGCCTCCTCTGGCGCTCCTCGTCCTGGCCCGACCGCTCCTTCTGGGCCGCGCTCGACACAAACATGTCGTCCAGGGTGTAGTTATCGCCGTCCTGCTTCCCCATCATCTGCCGCACGCACCAAAGGTCAAAGGTGAGAGACTAGTGGTGGGAGGGTCTGAACCCTGTAGTCATATGAACATTTCCTGAATTCAGTTATCACGGATTGTGCACAAGGGATTTCACTGCTCGGAGCCTACATGTTTAAATCCTATACACAATACATGACTTTGGAGAGTGTTTAACTTGAAAACTTCTTCCTGACTGAGATGTACAAAGCACTTCTTCTTCCTCCCGTCCTCTAGAATGTTCCATGTAGCTTCTGACTAGGGTGCTAGACGATCTACAGAAAATGCGCGCTAAAGGGTTAATTAAATGAGAAAAATTATAGCGGACTAGTGTTGCGTGTCCATGGCAACGAGGCAAGATGTGGGGGAGGCGTGTCTCCTCACCCCGGACTTGGATGATTGACAAGTCTGGAAGTGTTGTTTAAGTACTGTACGTAAGGTGT
>CM056388.1:353802-421302 GCA_029718625.1 Synaphobranchus kaupii
CTCCCCCCGCTCTCCCTCTCTCCCCCGCCTCTCCCCTCTCACTTCCCTCTCTCCCTCCATCCCTCCCTCCCTCTCCCCCCCTCCCTCCATCCGTCTCTCCCTCCCTCCCTCTCTCTCCCTCCATCTCTCCCTACCTCCTCCCTCCCTCTCTCCCTCCGTCCGTCTCTCTCTCCCCCCGCTCTCCCTCTCTCCCCCCTCCATCTCTCTCTCCCTCCATCCCTTCCCTCCCTCTCTATCTCTCTCATCCTCTCCCTCCCCCCAAGTAGTTTAATTTGCACACAGTACGTATCATAAGCTTCATTTCAGCAAATTGGTCTGTGCTTTATCCCCGGATAAAGAGGGGGCCACAGAGGGAGGGACGGGGATTGGGGGGGGGGGGGGGGGGGTGTGCTCTTCGGATCGATGGCCCTCAATCAATGGGCAAATGAGCGTGCGTTCCAAAACAAGCTCAGCGTGTGAAATCTCCCTCAGAGATCGATGCCCTTCACAAGGGGAGGGGTGGATGTGCTACTGTGCTGGTGCACGTCGACTAAGAAGAGCTGCAGAAGGGGGCGTGATTACCCGTCCTGTGACTCCCCACACACATCCCTACCGGCTTCCTGCTCTGTGACCCCCGTCCCTCATTGGCCCTGAGAACTCCGCCCACCGCCCTCACAAATACCCTCCGCCATCTTTCACCGGTTCCCTGCAACCACCCACCGGCCTCATGAATTCTGTTTATGTGCAACCTACACTTACAGCTCACCTGACCTCACAGTTACAAATATGCTTCACCTCTCTGTTACTGTTACAATTCATCTGAGTTTACTGTTCTGGGCTAACTCACAAACATGCTTTACGTCTGTAACTATTTATCTGAGTGACTGTTATCGGCTAATTCATAGTCACAAACAAGCTTTACCTCTGTTACAATTCATCTGAGTGACAGTTATAGGCAAACTCAGTTACAAATATGCTTTACCTCAGTTACAATTCATCTGAGTCACTGTTATAGGCTAACTCACAGTCACAAACATGCTTTACCTGCATTACAATTCATCTGAGTTACTGTTATAAGCTAACTCACAGTCACAAACATGCTTTACCTGCATTACAATTCATCTGAGTTACTGTTATAAGCAAACTCACAGTGACAAATATGCATTACCTCTGTTAGAATTTATCTGAGTCACTGTTATAGGCTAACTCAGTTACTTGTTTCACCAAATGGTTACTGTTAGAATGTGCATGCAAGTTACTGTTTATGGCTTTCTTAGAAAATGTTTACAGCTTTCATTAGTTACTGTTACAACTTGTTTAAAGGTTTAATGTAACACTGTATCATAGTTATTGTTAGAATGTAGCTTTCCCATTACAGTTATAGTTAGCCTGCTACACCGCTATACCGCTATTACTGCTACACCGCTATACCGCTATACTAATACACTGCTATATCGCTATACCGCTATACTGCTACACTGCTACACTGCTATGCTGAAACACTCCTCTGAGACAAGGTGACTGCACACACTGACTGTAACTCCATGTTCATTATTTACATCCTGCTGTTTGAGCCAGCTGTGTAAAGATGTGAAGGACACTGGGGGCAGCTTTATGCCATACACCATTATGTTCCTTAGTCTCCCCCCCCCCCCCCCCCACCACCCAGGGGGTGTCCACTGGGTGCAGCTCTAATACACTGATGCCCGCAGCACCAGTATATGGGGTTTTGGCATTTGTAGCGGGGAGCCCGGTGGTTTTTGACGGCGGCGCGGTGTCATCTCCCCGGCGCGTCACAAGCCGTTTCTCAGTGAGGTTAGGGTCTGGTGTGAGGTTTCTCAGTGAGGTTAGGGTCTGGGTGAGGTTTCTCAGTGAGGTTAGGGTCCTGGGTGAGGTTTCTCAGTGAGGTTAGGGTCTGGGTGAGGTTTCTCAGTGAGGTTAGGGTCTGGGTGAGGTTTCTCAGTGAGGTTAGGGTCCTGGGGTGAGGTTTCTCAGTGAGGTTATGGGTCTGGGTGAGGTTTCTCAGTGAGGTTAGGGTCTGGGTGAGGTTTTCTCAGTGAGGTTAGGGTCTGGGTTTCTCAGTGAGGTTAGGGTCTGGGTGAGGTTTCTCAGTGAGGTTAGGGTCTGAGTGAGGTTAGGGTCTGGGTGAGGTTTCTCAGTGAGGTTAGGGTCTGAGTGAGGTTAGGGTCTGGGTGAGGTTTCTCAGTGAGGTTAAGGTCTGGGTGAGGTTTCTCAGTGAGGTTAGGGTCTGGGTGAGGTTTCTCAGTGAGGTTAGGGTCTGGGTGAGGTTTCTCGTGAGGTTAGGGTCTGGGTGAGGTTTCTCAGTGAGGTTAGGGTCTGGGTGAGGTTTCTCAGTGAGGTTAGGGTCTGGGTGAGGTTTCTCAGTGAGGTTAGGGTCTGGGTGAGGTTTCTCAGTGAGGTTAGGGTCTGGGTGAGGTTTCTCGGTGAGGTTAGGGTCTGGGTGAGGTTTCTCAGTGAGGTTAGGGTCTGGGTGAGGTTTCTCGGTGAGGTTAGGGTCTGGGTGAGGTTTCTCAGTGAGGTTAGGGTCTGGGTGAGGTTTCTCAGTGAGGTTAGGGTCTGGGTGAGGTTTCTCAGTGAGGTTAGGGTCTGGGTGAGGTTCTCAGTGAGGTTAGGGTCTGAGGTGAGGTTAGGCGCAGATTGCACTCTCGCGTGGCCTGTCGATACACGTTAGCGGGGGCCGCTAATGACGGAGGAGCAGGAGACCAGCCGCTGTCACGTCAACGCTGCATATCAGCCTCAAACTGGCAGCTTGGAGGCCCTTTCCCTCCAGTTTCCCATGAATCTTAGCACCTGGAAGAAGGGGGGCGGCGGGGGGGGGCTGACAGTAATGGCGGTGCTTTTTTTGATAAATAGCTGTAACCCTGGAGGGCGAGGCTGCTACTTTAGCTCTGGTGTTGAAACTGGGCCCATTATTCTGACTCTCAGCTTTGTTGTTCCCCAGGTGTCTGCGAGAGAGCGCGTTTAAAGATCTGTTTACCGCTAAAGTCTGTGGGGTTTGCCCGAGTCCTGCCCGACTCCTTGCGCAAGTCCCTTTAGGGGGGGAAAGGCAACAGGAAGGCAACAGGAAGTTGGCGGCTCTAACGACGTGTCTAACGATCTGTCATCACTCGCCCAGGCCCCAAACATACGTTTCCCCTCTCAGCCACGCAAAACGCTAAAGACGTGTTTGGATACTGACCCGCTGAAATGATCACAGAGCGTGCCACTCAGGCTCAGTCAGAGCAGGGTGGGCAGACACAACGGCTAATAACTGAGCGAGCCCACGCTCAACGCTAAAAACCTCAACGCTTCACAATCTCCTGTCAGGACCATTACTGAAGACGAACAAGCATAAAAATAATGTACAATTGACAGAGATTTTTTAATTTAAATAATATTGGACTGCATGTCTGGGTCTATCACTTTCACAGCATATTATCATTAGATTTATAACTGAAATGATTAATTTGTTTTCAGGTTTGTAGAAGCTGTACGGTAGCCAATGCCAATTAAAAATAAGTTTGTGTTGATATTTGTATTATTTTTTATGCATCTGTATTCCCTCACACTGTCAATAAAAATATGCTTTCACATTAAACTATTTTGCGTGGATAAGATTATTTTAATTATATTACACAAATGAAAAAAGCAGTAATCATAATCATTATATTATAGTTCCATTGGCTACCATGATCCCTGCTGTAACAGTAATGATCCCTGCTGTAACGGTAATGATCCCTGCTGTAACAGTAATGATCCCTGCTGTAACAGTAATGATCCCTGCTGTAACAGTAATGATCCCTGCTGTAACAGTAATGATCCCTGCTGTAACAGTAATGATCCCTGCTGTAACGGTAATGATCCCTGCTGTAACGGTAATGATCCCTGCTGTAACAGTAATGATCCCTGCTGTAACAGTAATGATCTCTGCTGTAACGGTAATGATCCCTGCTGTAACGGTAATGATCCCTGCTGTAACAGTAATGATCTCTGCTGTAATGGTAATGATCCCTGCTGTAATGGTAATGATCCCTGCTGTAATGGCAATGATCCCTGCTGTAACAGTAATGATCTTTGCTGTAATGGTAATGATCCCTGCTGTAATGGTAATGATCCCTGCTGTAACAGTAATGATCCCTGCTGTAATGGTAATGATCCCTGCTTTAATGGTAATGATCCCTGCTGTAATGGTAATGATCCCTGCTGTAATGGTAATGATCCCTGCTGTAACAGTAATGATCCCTGCTGTAACGGTAATGACCCCTGCTGTAACGGTAATGATCCCCGCTGTAACAGTAATGATCTCTGCTGTAATGGTAATGATCCCTGCTGTAATGGTAATGATCCCTGCTGTAACGGTAATGATCCCCGCTGTAACAGTAATGATCTCTGCTGTAATGGTAATGATCCCTGCCTGTCATCCCTCATGATGTAACACCACTGGCTCATTCCCTCATCCCTGTTTCTCTGCTTAAACATGAAGCTTCACCATCTGTGGTTACTTTACCCATGTTACATTATTATATATGCTGTGTATTTGTAGACAGACAAAAAGACAGATAGACAGATCTCTTTTGTCCCTGCTATGCTTCATTGGTTTTATCTGCCTGTTTAAATGAATTTCAAAGTTATTTTACTTGTATTTGAAGCACTAAAGGTTTAGCCCCAAAATATATTTCTGACTGTTTATCCAAATATGTCCCCAGCAGAGTCCTAATGTCCTCTAGGACTTGCCTGCTCAACAGTGAGATTGAATTAGTGCAGATTGTCAGCTTTAATTTGAGGGTATTTTCATCGATATCGGCTGAACCGTTTAGAAATGATAGAACCTTTTGCACTTCAACCTCATTGTCATTGTATCCTTTCAAACTCAAAGTGCTAGAGTACAGAACCAAAATAACAAAAAAAGTGTCACTGTCCAACGAATTATAGTGCTCGCTGTATATATATAAATATATATATATATATATATATATATATATATATAAATATATCCATGTGCCTTATCCTTTTGTATCTGAACATTTACCAAAGAAACAGACAATCTTTAGATGAACCCATCCTAGTGGGTGTGTGCGAAATTCCTTGCTGATTATGCTGTTAGATTGTGTAAAACAGCCACTCGTGTCCTTCCATGGTGACAGTGATGTATAGGGTAGTAGAGTGAAATGCATGTATAATGTGTACTTCTTTGCATATGGAGTCAGAGTTATCTATAGCGACACTTTGCTGTGTTTTCTGGAAGCTCTCTATTCAGCTGAATAAAAGAAACTGATAAACTTATCGCTGCCCTCGTGAGTCTGATTCTTTATGAGAGTCAATAAATTCCACGACACATCTTTAAAAACCAACCTCACAATTTGCTAAAAACTGTATTTAATCAGTATAGTTACTCTGTCTTGGATTTTGTAGGGTTTTTCATTTTATTTTATTATTTGTTATTTTTCTTTTTCTCTCATTGATTATTGCCTTTTAATTGTTCTGTTGTTTCATTTTATTTGTTTCTTGCTTTATTCAGATAATACTTTTATGTCAAGCACTTCCAGTTCCATGAAGTTGTATGAAAAAAGTGCTATATAAATAATGTTATTGATTTATTATTTATTTAAAAACAATCAGAAACAAGCAAAATGATCCAAGCTAAAAGCTTTTACAAGTTCTCTTTCCACCAGCAATGAAAAATTCACGTATTGCATCTTGGGAAAATGAGGCTGTGTTTTTTGATCACAAGTTTTGATGTGATGTGCTTAATACTTCTATGACAACCTCACAGTCATTGCAAGCAACAGTCATCCACGTCTCTTCTTTGACTTCCATACTGATTCCCAAATGATGTGATCTGTGAGAAATACTTCATTTGCAGATCTCTATTTAGGCTGCCTCTTCTTTTACTTCCATACTGATTGTAGAAAGACGGTGAAAGTAAAGTAATTTGAGTGCACCTTTAATCTGTCCAAATTCAGCATTCATTATTTGCTGTCATTATTTGAGTCATTCTTTTCATTCATAAAAAGCTCCACTTTAATCTCTCTAGCTACCAAGCTACCAAGTCCAGGCTTCTCTTGAGCTCCCTTGTCTTTCATACTTAAAGCAAACGCTTTCTCTCCTTTCTCTCTGTTTGTTGGATTATTAATTTAGCAGAGAAACTGCTAAACTTGTGGTAGCTGTGTCAGTAATGGGAGGAAGAGGGTGTAGACACGCTGACTGGTATCTTGGGGGAATCTGTGTTGCCGCTCCGGATAATCGCCCCATAGTAATCGCTACTGTGTTTAAAATGCCACCAGATATGGAGGGGGAGGGGGGGGGGGGGTGTAGAGGGGGGGGCCTTCCTCTCAGGCCGTGTTTCTCGACAAACACAGATTGGTGAGTTCAGCAATCACCAAAACTCTCGCCAAAGTGGGAAGAAGTGTAAAGTCTGCTTTGGCTTGAAAGTGAAGTTTAGGGGGAAATGGTGATTGTAAACAAGCCCTTTGTTTGTGTCTCTCAGTACTTACAGCACCCAGGAGGCAATTTCCCATGTGCTGCGGTTCAGATACGATCACCTTCACTGTAAAGTGCTTTTGAGATCATGGAATATACTGTATAAACGCAATCCCCTATTATTATTATTATTATTATTATTATTATTATTATTATTATTATTATTATACAGTGCCTTAACAGATACCAGACCATGGGGTCCATCCATGCATTAGAACAGAGCCTTAACAGATACCAGACCATGGGGTCCATCCATGCATTAGAACACAGCCTTAACAGGGTGAGCCACCTCTTAGATCATTATCATCATCACCATTATCTAATTTTCCTCTTTCTGTTAATTTTCCTTTTTGTTTGTGAAGCGTTTTGTGACAGTGCCTCTGTAAAAAGTGCCATATAAACAAAATTGTAATTTATTTGCATTATTATTATTATTATTACTATCATTATTATTATTATTGTTATTATTATTATTACTATTATTATTGTTATTATCATTATTACTATTATTATTATTATTATTATTACTATTACTATACTTCATGTTTTCTGGAAATCAGGGTCTGAAAACTCATCTGTATGCACAGCTTGCAGTGCAGACATACAGCCTGTTCTGGTGTTTAGATGGTAATGATAAAAACATAAATACATAAATAGACCGTTCATCCTCCTCCTACCTGTGAAGAATATTAATATGTTTTCCAAAGGCTAAAAATCAAAGCACACCAGTGTCTACATTTCTTGGTTTCTGAATGGATATGGAAAAGGAAAAAACCTTCCTTTATTCAAACTGCATAAATATAAATCTTGACTATGTACTGAACAAAACTCAACTCAACAGTTCAACACTGAGGGAAAGGAACACACACGTATCTCTTGGTCCAAACAAGTAGGAAGCACAAACACACACACACACACACACACACACACACAAACACACAATTACTGGCCCATCCGGTGGTCATCATCCCTGGTCTCTTTCCTACAGGCCTCACAAAGAAGGCTGACATGTTCATTAGCCAGCAGAGATCCCATTACCGCACCCAACAGCTTTTCTGTCACATAACTCACACATAATTAGTTACAGGATCAGGCACTGGAATACTAATAGTTACTTGGATATTTCTCTCCACCAGCACTGAGGCCTTCTGACAGACAGCGCACCCTGCCCCAGGGCAGAGACCGCTAACGGCCGCTAACAATATGCAGGTAAGAGCAACAGGTAAGTGGCTACACTGCATTAGCATGAGCGTTAGCCTTTCGCTCCAAGCTTTTTACACTGACGACCACCGAGACCCCCGAGAGACAGCAGTCCATATATGCTCCGTATGCCAGTGCTTAGGTACTGACACTGTCCATATATGCTCCGTATGCCAGTGCTTAGGTACTGACACTGTCCATATATGCTCCGTATGCCAGTGCTTAGGTACTGACACTGTTCATATATGCTCCGTATGACAGTGCTTAGGTACTGACACTGTCCATATATGCTCCGTACGGCAGTGCTTAGGTACTGACACTGTCCATATATGCTCCGTATGCCAGTGCTTAGGTACTGACACTGTCCATATATGCTCCGTACGGCAGTGCTTAGGTACAGACACTCTCCATATATGCTCCGTATGCCAGTGCTTAGGTACTGACACTGTCCATATATGCTCTGTATGCCAGTGCTTAGGTACTGACACTGTCCATATATGCTCCGTATGCCAGTGCTTAGGTACTGACACTGTCCATATATGCTCCGTATGCCAGTGCTTAGGTACTGACACTGTCCATATATGCTCCGTACGGCAGTGCTTAGGTACTGACACTGTCCATATATGCTCCGTATGCCAGTGCTTAGGTACTGACACTGTCCATATATGCTCCGTATGCGAGTGCTTAGGTACTGACACTGTCCATATATGCTCCGTACGGCAGTGCTTAGGTACTGACACTGTCCATATATGCTCCGTATGCGAGTGCTTAGGTACTGACACTGTCCATATATGCTCCGTATGCGAGTGCGTAGGTACTGACACTGTCCATATATGCTCCGTATGGCAGTGCTTAGGTACTGACACTGTCCATATATGCTCCGTATGCGATTGCTTAGGTACAGACACTGTCCATATATGCTCCGTGCTAATATGTACCCGAAAAAGCAGTGAAAAGTGTTGTTGAACTGAAACACTTATGCAATAAGGGTGGATTCTTACATTCTGGTGCAAAGAAAAGCAGCTATTTGTTTGACTACAACTACTTAAAATAATACGTATGCACTGTATATATTTTTTTTTTGAGTTTTTCCTTCCCACTGGGGAGTTTTTATTACCTCAGTTTCTCACTGTTTAGGGGTTTTTGCAAAATTTTCTTTTTGGTTTCCACTGTAAAGCATCTGTCCCAGTGTCTCCGTACAAGTGCTATCCAAATAACGTTTCATATATATATATATATATATATATATATATATATATATATATATATATATATGTACGTGTGTGCGTGTGTGTGCGTGTATGTGTATGTGTGTTCTGCCACATTTTACGCCGCAATCCTTGTCATTATCAGGATAATACACTAATTTTCAGTTATTCATTAAATAACAGTAATGTAAACAGCAATATTATATAGTAAGCCGTGCATATGCAAATACTCTGTCAGTACTTCCCCAATGTTAATGTCCATATGAATTTCATTAGGTCACCACAGGAAATGAATACATACTGCATAATTTCATGTGGAAAAAGTCAAGGACAGAACAATTTAAAAGGAAATAAAGAGTGGAAGAAAGCCTATTATAAATCAAGAGTGAAAATAATGTTGCTCTCCCCATCTCAAGACCTGGATAAGACCGACACCTGTTGAAGGGTCACTGCTCTTTCTCAGTATTTTGCCATTTAAATGGGTTTTATGATTTAAGACTATTTCTGGCTCCTCCGTTGCCATGGTTTTAAATCCAAATATTATTGCATACAAATCTGATGTTATTAATAATGGGAATTATATGCTACCTATCACAGGTAATAGAGATATTCTGCTTAACCCCACTAACAAATGTAGCCTAAGCGCATGTTTGAGCGTGTTCACCTCCTTACACGCTTGGAATATTTCAGTGCTGAATTCAGTTCCAGCATTGTGTAAAAAATAATATTATTATTATTATTATTATTATTGTTATTGTACAGGTGCAGCGTTGAGGTCTGCAGCTCCAATCACAGCTAATGTTCATGTGATACTCTTATTAATCCACCTATTCTCTTATGGTACTTACGTTGGAATTACACTCACTTGTGTGCGTTTATATATACACAGTATATGTGTATGCATGTGCAGGACTGAACATTGTGTGTGTGTGTGTGTGTGTCTTTATATAGACGGGTGACAAATTAAAGGAAAATCCAACATAAAGTGTTTTAGTAATGTGTTGGGCCACCACGAGCTGCCAGAACAGCTTCAATGCACCTCGGCATAGATTCTACCTCCAGTCTAGCATAGATTCTACCTCTAGTCTACCATAGATTCTACCTCTAGTCTAGCATAGATTCTACCTCTAGTCTAGCATAGATTCTACCTCTAGTCTACCATAGATTCTACCTCTAGTCTAGCATAGATTCTACCTCTAGTCTAGCATAGATTCTACCTCTAGTCTAGCATAGATTCTACCTCTAGTCTACCATAGATTCTACCTCTAGTCTAGCATAGATTCTACCTCTAGTCCACCATAGATTATACCTCCAGTCTAGCATAGATTCTACCTCTAGTCCACCATAGATTCTACCTCTAGTCTAGCATAGATTCTACCTCTAGTCTAGCATAGATTCTACCTCTAGTCCACCATAGATTCTACCTCTAGTCTATCATAGATTCTACCTCTAGTCTATCATAGATTCTACCTCTAGTCTAGCATAGATTCTACCTCTAGTCTAGCATAGAGTCTACCTCTAGTCTAGCATAGATTCTACCACTAGCATAGATTATAGTCTCTGGAACTCTACTGGGGGGATGGAACACCATTCCTCCAAAAGATATTCCCTCATTTGGCATTTTGATGATGGTGGTGGAGAGCGCTGGCTAGCTGTCTAACACGTCGGTCCAAAATCTCCCATAGGTGTCCAATTGGGTTGAGATCTGGTGACTGTGAATGCCATAGCAGATGATTCACATAATTTTCATACTCATCAAACCATTCACTGACCCCTCGTGCCCTGTGGATGGGGGGCATTGTCATCCTGGAAGAGACCACTCCCATCAGGATAGAAATGTTTCATCATAGGATAAAGGTGATCACTCAGAAAAACTTTGTATTGATTTGCAGTGACCCTTCCCTCTAAGGGGACAAGTGGACCCAAATCATGCCAGGAAAAAGCCCTCCACAGCAGAACAGAGGCACCGGTAGTGGGGGAAAAAAAGCCACAGGCTAGTAAACTAGTGTCGCTTGCTTACTAAACCCCGCCATTGTTCCACAGACACTGTGGGGTACACTCTGCACAGGGCTGTATCAGACACAGTGGGGTACACTCTGCACAGGGCTGTATCAGACAGTGGGGTACACTCTGCACAGGGCTGTATCAGACAATGGGGTACACTCTGCACAGGGCTGTATCAGACAATGGGGTACACTCTGCACAGGGCTGTATCAGACAATGGGGTACACTCTGCACAGGGCTGTATCAGACAGTGGGGTACACTCTGCACAGGGCTGTATCAGACACTGTGGGGTACACTCTGCACAGGGCTGTATCAGACAGTGGGGTACACTCTGCACAGGGCTGTATCAGACAATGGGGTACACTCTGCACAGGGCTGTATCAGACAATGGGGTACACTCTGCACAGGGCTGTATCAGACAATGGGGTACACTCTGCACAGGGCTGTATCAGACAGTGGGTTACACTCTGCACAGGGCTGTATCAGACAATGGGGTACACTCTGCACAGGGCTGTATCAGACAATGGGGTACACTCTGCACAGGGCTGTATCAGACAGTGGGGTACACTCTGCACAGGGCTGTATCAGACAGTGGGGTACACTCTGCACAGGGCTGTATCAGACAGTGGGATACACTCTGCACAGGGCTGTATCAGACAGTGGGGTACACTCTGCACAGGGCTGTATCAGACAGTGGGGTACACTCTGCACAGGGCTGTATCAGACAGTGGGGTACACTCTGCACAGGGCTGTATCAGACACAGTGGGGTACACTCTGTACAGGGCTGTATCAGACAGTGGGGTACACTCTGCACAGGGCTGTATCAGACACAGTGGGGTACACTCTGCACAGGGCTGTATCAGACAGTGGGGTACACTCTGCACAGGGCTGTATCAGACAGTGGGGTACACTCTGCACAGGGCTGAATTTGACACGGTTAGGGCTGAATTTGACACGGATAGGGCTGAATTTGACACGGTTAGGGCTGAATTTGACACGGTTAGGGCTGAATTTGACACGGTTAGGGCTGAATCTATGCATCCATTGAGCCCCAGGCCACGCAGCAGGAGTCCCTGGCTAATTAGCAGAGGCTGGGGAATCTGCAGCTGTTTATGAAATCCCTGCTGGTTCTATGGGGAAGCTTTCCTCTGTCTAATTATCCCATTCTTCCCCTCTGTGCCTCCCTCTCTCCTCTCCTCCTTCCCTCTCTCTGTCCATTTCATTAAGTGCACTTTGGCCTTCTCCTCCCTTTCTTCTTCTGGCTCTGCCGTCCAAAATAAGAGAATAATTCATCCATTCATCAATGTGCAAAGACCATCATTAATACAACAATAGTGTTCATTAATAAGATGTGTGGTACTCACGGATAAATGCATGAGCTAACTATTTTGTTTTTTTTGTTTGTTTGTTTTTTTCATCTTGTTTGTGAACTAAAAGCTTAAAGCTCGCCCTGCGTACTCGCAGCTCCGCAGTCCTCCAGCGTTCCATGGGACAACAGTGCCACCTAGGGGTGGAAACACAAGCTGCAGGCAGAGGGGCAACAGCACACGCTGTAATGTGTGTGAAAGGCGAGAATCTCCGTAGATTTGCACTGAATTAAACTTCATTTTATTTCATATGTAGAGCACTTTACAGCAGAGAGTGTAGGATCAGCATTCACCGGATTTACATTAGTAACACGGTCCAGACCTGGCAACAACATCGCCAGGCACAAACACCACCCTGCATTTTTTGGGATATCTGGCTATTTTGAAAGAAACCTGCCAGTGTTTGTGTGTGAGAGCGGGACAAAACATCCTTTAATTAATTCATGTTCGAGTTGCCGCGCTCGTTACAGTAATTAGCTGCTCACTGTTCTCTTGCATTTTTTTTGAAGAATCTAATTGAAACACAAGTGTAGAAATGATGATTTATAATTATAATTGACCGAAATTAAATGACTCTTCATTGCAAGCAGATCGTTTTTTCGGATCAAAAAACATGAAAAAAAATCAAGGGTGACACTAACAGGCATGATATGACAGGGCCCAATGAAGAATTTCACAACCCTGATGGCCATGAAGTGTGTTAAATGTGTTTCTGTTCATTACGACGCCTCTAATGCCTCCTGCTGTCACTGGTGTCTCATGCCGGGATACGATTGACAGCGCTGTTGTGTGCCGTCAAACTGCCAGGCTTGATTACTGCCTTGAATTCTGATCAAGGGGTTTGGTTGGGCTCTGTGAATGTATCAGTGCTCATTACTTTACTTACAAAAAAGCCAGACCAAAGCTCTGTCACGTTTCTCTGCGCTGTCTGTGGGCGGCATGTGTCTACTGTGTGTGTGTGTGTGTGTGTGTGTGTGTGTGTGTGTGTGTGTGTGTGTGTGTGTGTGTGTGTCATGTGTCTACTGTGTGTGTGTGTGTGTGTGGGTGTCATGTGTCTACTGTGTGTGTGTGTGTGTGTGTGTGTGTGTGTGTCTGTGGGTGTCATGTGTCTACTGTGTGTGTGTGTGTGCGTGTGCGTGTGCGTGTGCGTGTGCGTGTGCGTGTGCGTGTGCGTGCGTGCGTGCGTGAGTGCGTGTGAAAGTGTGTGAATTTCTGTGATGCTGGAACTGGGTCCTCAGGTCTATGCAATCTGCCCTGTAACAAGTTTTAAACCTCTGAGTTCCACGCACGTCTAAAAACAAGTATCCCGACCTCTGACCCCAGATCCCAAGAGAGTCAGCGGGAGGGCCAAGGCTCCGAGACGCAAGTATACCGCTCTGCACCGAGGCACCTGCACCAGGTAAACACTGGATATACACACAGTCAGTCCCCTCAAAGCTCCATAATGTCTCTCTCACCCAGACATATACCGCTCTGCACAGAGGCACCTGCACCAGGTAAACACTGGATATACACACAGTCAGTCCCCTCAAAGCTCCATAATGTCTCTCTCACCCAGACATATACCGCTCTGCACAGAGGCACCTGCACCAGGTACACACTGGATATACACACAGTCAGTCCCCTCAAAGCTCCATAATGTCTCTCTCACCCAGACATATACCGCTCTGCACAGAGGCACCTGCACCAGGTAAACACTGGATATACACACAGTCAGTCTCCTCAAAGCTCCATAATGTCTCTCTCACCCAGACATATACCGCTCTGCACCAGGTAAACACTGGATATACACACAGTCAGTCCCCTTAAAGCCCCATAATGTCTCTCTCACTCAAAATGATAAAATGTCCCTTACTGCTTGGTGCAGTGAGCAGGACATCTCTTACAGTGTGGCGCGGCAACGTGATAATCTGTCTCTTGCCCTGAAATTCCTTACAGAACATCAAGGAACACAACGTACAAGCAATAACAAGCTGTTCACTGATTACTTAAAATTATTTCTTTTAAGATCTTAATGAGCATTTCTCAGTTCCACACACCCCTCTGTACAGTGCGTTCTGAGAGGGGGATCTGGGGTCAGGTTAAAAAACGAATGGAGACAGCGAGACAACGCCAAGGCGCGCAGGACTCTCAGAATGACCTCCTGGAGGAAGGAGCACAGAGTATATTTAAAATCCATACTGAATATTACAGCCATGAGAGAGAGGAATAAAAACTCATATTGATGAATCCATAAGGGACCCGGAGCACAGCATCGAGGCTTAGGTGAGATTTGGAGCAAAATGAAGCTCTCCACGGTCTCCTTATATGAGATAAGCGAGAGAGGAGAGAGGTTCCCTCGTTAGTCATAGAAAGGGGAATAGCTCCTAATTATAAAAAGCAGTGAAACTACAGGGTCTCCACTGCAAGGCCTCACTGCAAGCCCCTCCCCCCTGTGACCCGGCCACATGCTTTGAGCGCCTGCAAGACAGACAAACTGAAATCGCTATGTAGGGCACTGCTTGATTCTGAAAAAAACAGAACTGACTACAGCTGACATCAATGACAATGTAATACTGATATAGAATAAAGTGTTATTTTAATTTGTATGTATATTTAGAACATTTCTTTATATTTAGAAAATATAAAAATCCATTTATTTATGTTTTTCTTTTTTTTTTAAGCTGTAATCTGTCATTTTTCAGTTTTGGTGGATTTGGCAACATCTCTGGTGACTGGTGGTCACAACAGTTTGTTTTCATACTCCAAATCCCAGAGTTCCATTCCCAACGAAGCTACACCACCAATCAAAGCGGCATGGGTTTCTTGGGGGTTTTATCACGAGAAGTGCGTCACAGTGTTTCATTTTCCTCGAAGATAATCCAGCGGTAGCGTATTTAGGAGAAATAAGACTGCCTCGTAGAGACGATCAACAATTTTGTCCGACATGGTAATATTGAGCAACATATCAAACCTAATTTTAGGCGTTGGCTGGTCTGCATTGGACATGCAAGTTCCTCTGCGTGCATCCTCACATTTAAATACTTGGCGGGACTGTCGACACCCAACGGCACCAATGAAAAACAGCCTAGAGAGGAGCAATTGCAGAATGCAAATACATTCAATGGATATTTCTACAAAAATGCCAGCGTTTGTATTATTATGGATTACAGCTTTAACAATATATTTATGAACTATTGAGGTTTTGCACGTTGGTTTTGATTTTCAAATTGATTGTAGCCACCTGATGGAAACTGGGTAAGCAGGTAAGCAGGTAGTCCCCAATCAATAAACGAGAAACACCATGGGCCCTGAAACTCATCAGATTGGTAAAAGTTCTCATTTACATAGTAATTACACAATTAACATGGGATGGGAGAGAGAGAGAGGGGGGGGTAGAGGAGGGAGAGAGAGAGAGAGAGGGGAGGGTGGAGGAGGGAGAGAGGGGAGAGAGAGAGAGGAGGGAGAGAGGGGAGAGAGAGAGGGGAGAGAGAGAGGTGAGTAAAAGTCAGATTGGTTTTTTACCAAAACACCGCACAACCGATCATATTTACACCCTACACACCCTAATAGACAAACATGTTAACCAAAAAAAGAATAAAATATTTGCCTGCTTTATTGATTTCCAAAAAGCTTTTGATTCAATCTGGCATGAAGGTTTACTATATAAACTTATAGAAAGTGGTGTAGGGGGTAAAACATATGATATTATTAAATCAATGTATACAGGAAATAAATGTGCAATAAAGATTGGAAAAAAACAAACCAAATTTTTCAATCAGGGGCGTGGAGTGAGGCAGGGCTGCAGTCTGAGTCCAACACTTTTTAACATTTATATTAATGAACTGGCCAAAGTTTTGGAACAATCAGCTGCCCCTGGTCTCACTTTACTGGACAATGAAATCAAATTTTTGCTTTACGCAGACGATCTGGTTCTGCTGTCGCCCACAAAACAGGGGCTGCAACAGAAACTAGATTTACTGCAGCAATTCTGCAAGACCTGGGCCCTTGCAGTAAATTTTAAAAAGACAAAAATAATGATTTTCCAGAAAAGATCCAGATCTCAGGAAATCAGACACAACTTTACACTAGGAACAACACATATAGAATACACTACAAATTACTCATACCTAGGTTTAAAGATTAGCTCAACAGGGAGCTTCAACTTGGCTGTGAATGAACTGAAAGAGAAGGCACGCAGGGCATTTTATGCCATCAAGAAACAAATTAAAATAGACATACCAATTAAGGTCTGGCTCAAATTATTCAAATCCATAATTGAACCAATTGCACTATATGGCAGTGAAGTGTGGGGGTCCGCTCACAAAGCAAGATTTTGCAAATTGGGGATAAACAACCAACTGAAACCCTGCATGCAGAGTTCTGTAAAAGGCATCCTCCATGTGCAGAGAAAAACACCAAACAATGCATGCAGGGCAGAATTAGGCCAATATCCGCTACTCATTAGCATCCAAAAAAGAGCCATCAAATTCTGGAAGCACCTAAAAAACAGCGACCCCCACTCATACCATTACAAAGCCCTGAAATGCCAAGAGCTGAGCCCAGAGAAGAGTCCCCTCACCCAGCTGGTCCTGAGGCTCAGTTCACTAACCCCCACTAACAGCATCCAGCCTCAGGACAGCCCCTTTCAATTAAGCCAATTAGAATCAACCAAACCATAACACAGCAAAAACAAAATTACATTACTTATTGGGAAACTCAAACAAAAAATCAAAGCAAATTGGCATGTTATCTGGCCCTAAATCGAGAATACACTGTGGCAGACTATCTGACCACAGTGAAAAACAACAAACATAGAAAAACATTGACGAAGTACAGACCTCAGCGAGCACAGCCTGGCGATAGAGACCGGCCGACACCGGCAGACCTGGCTGCCCAGGGAGGAGAGGCTGTGCTCACACTGCAACAAAGAGCAGATAGAGACAGAAGCTGCACTTCCTCTTTAATTGTGGGAAATACAAAAGAATTAGAGAAAATTTTTTCCCAAAATTCACAAAACAAATCCCAAACTTCCATAACCTACCTGAACCAAAGAAAATTCTAATTCTCCTTGGAGAAGAAAGGTGCTGCCAAAATTTGGCCGCACAATATGTAGCTACCTGCCACAGCCTGAGGGACAGTTGCGACCCTTAATAACAACATCTAATATTGTCAATTGGTTTTAATCATTATTATTTTTCATCTTATCATTGTTAGTTTATGTATTTGCATGTATTTGTCATGTTTAAAAAAAAAAAAAAGCTACATTTATTTTATTTTAATTTTATTTACATATTTCAGGACACATTATGGTGTATTTTATGTACGTTGTAATATGTTTCTGTAAAGCTTTGGCAACACATAATGCAATATGTCATGCCAATAAAGCATTTTGCATTGAATTGAAAAATTGAAAGAGGGGTGGGGTGGAGGAGGGAGAAAGAGAGAGAGAAAGAGAGAGAAAGAGAGAGAGAGAGAGAAGATCGAGATAAAAGAATAAAAGGCAGAGATTAATACACACTGTAGCCCAAGTTGTGAGCAAGTCTGATAAGCAGGCTGCTTCCTTCCCTTTCTCTTGTGGGTATTCCTCCATTAGCATAGAGCTGACGCTTTATAACACACAGCAGGGTCGCGCAACTTTCCAATTAGTCTGGGTCAAATTTCTGTGACACGTGGCGTGGGGGGGGGGGGGTGGAAGATGAAGACATGACCCATTAAGAATGAAAGGGCGTGTTATAGCAACGGGGCTTCCCACGCCAAGTCAAATAATAGCAGCTTTGGGCTGCCAGATCCTTTCACGCACCTTATCTCTCCACGAGGCTAAAAGTGTTCAATACCCAAGGCATAGAGTGACAAGGGCCGACTTAATCAGGCACATCTGATAACTCTCATTTCACCAATATAAAAGCTGCGTGCGGTGCTTCTACTCTCTGAAGTTCTATTGGATGAATGCCAGCATGTGTAAATGGGGCTTAGCGCCCCTCTGGTCATTGCGGTGTATTACACATAAAAGGCATTTCATTTGTATGCAGAACAAATATAAGCCAACGCCCTGAAATGTGCCTGGCTAATCTTATTCCCTTCTGCGAGGTCCATTTCCTGTTTTGGTAAGAAGCTTAAAATTATGCTTTCAGTTTAATTTAAACCAACTTAAAACACAAACACTCACTCCTGCACACACATACACATAAACACATGCACACAAATACTGTCTCTCTTACAGACACACATATACACTGCCTGGCCAAAAAAAAAGTCGCTGTTGCACCAGTCATGCATAGTGCCCACTGTACAAACCTCTGGAGGCAGTGTTATGATCTGGGGTTGCTTCAATTGGTCAGGTCTAGGCTCAGCAACGTTATGCAGCAATAAAATGAAGTCAGCTGAGTACCTGAATCCACTGAATGACCAGGTTATCCCATCAATGGGCATATTCCAGGACGACAATGCCAAGTTTCATAAGGCTCAAATTGTGAAAGAGTGGTTCAGGGAGCATGAGGAATCATTTTCACACATGAATTGGCCACCAATTGGCCACCAAGTCCTGACCTTAACCCCATTGAAAGTCTTTGGGATGTGCTGGGGAAGACTTTACGGAGTGGTTCGACTCTCCCGTCGTCAATACAAGATCTCTTTGCCCATCAATCTACACTCAATAACCCATAATGACAAAGTGAAAACATGTTTTTAGACATTTTAGCAAATGTATTAAAAATCAAAAACTGAAATCTCTCATGTGCGTAAGTATTCAAACCCTTTGCTTTAATGTATTTTTAAAGTATCTTATTTCATATTTGGTTGCATATCCTTTGCATGCTGTTACTTCCTGAAGTCTCTGACCCATCAACATCAAAAGACTCTCGATATCTTATTTTCAGATAGTGTTACAAGCGATACTATAACCTCTCTGAATTTGAATGGATCTCTATGGGATCTCTATTGGTGAGACTAGATAGCTACTCACCTATAAATGCCCATATATACTGTTAGGGCAATACTTAAAAAGTTCAAAGCAACTGGAACTGTTACAAACTTGCCTGGAAGAGAACCCAAGTTTATTTTACCTCCACGCACAGTGAGGAGGATGGTAAGAGAGGCAAAAAAATCCCCAAGGATCGCTGTTGGTGAATTACAGAGAAAAGTAGCATCTTGTGGTCATCAAGTCTTCAAAACTACCATTAGATGTCACCTCCATGCCAACAACTAATTTGGAAGGCATGCCAGAAAAAAGCCTTTCCTGTCATTTCACCACAAACGTAAGCGCCTGGAGTTTGCTAAACGCTACTGGAACTCTGACTGGAACCATGTTCTATGGTCAGATGAAATGAAAATTGAGCTTTTCGGCAACCAACACTCAAGGTGGGTTTGGCGTAAAAAGAAGGATGGCTATACCGAAAATAACCTGATCCCCATTGTTAAGTATGGTGGAGGTTCTGTGATGTTGTGGGGCTGCTTTTCCTCCAGATGCCCTGGGAACCTTGTTAGGGTACATGGCGTCATGAACTCCATGAAATACCAGGAAATTTTAAATCTGAATCTGGCTGCCTGAACTGAACACAAAACCAAGCTTCCGCCATGGCCATCTCAGTCCCCTGACCTAAACCCCATTGAGCTGAAGAGGAGAGTCCACAAGAGAGGACCTAGGAGAGATTCTGTAAAGAGGAATGGTCTCAGATTCCTTGCTCTGTATTCTCCAACCTTATTAGATGTTACGGGAACCTCCTAGAAGTCACTATAAATGTGTCCATGGCAACCAGGGGCTGACCCTGTCCTCTAAGAGCTTTCTCCCGGCTGACAAATATCTGTTTTGGAAAGCAAACAGAGCCTTTTACAGCATTGTTCTAATATTTATATGTCATTAAGGAGAGTCGTAAAATGAAAACACAACTTTCCGAGGTGATAAAATAGCACCTGTTCCTCTGGTACAAGGCAGAATATTACAGAATAGTACCACAACTTTATGAATAAATGCAAAACTGTATACTACTTTGCAGCTGGATTTAAATACAGTTAGATGGATTCTGGTCAATTATTCCGATATTATTCCGATATTATTCCAATATTATTCCAATATTCCTAGGAAAATTTTGAAATAAGACATACTCAAAATCCTTATGTAGAAGTTTTTTTTTTCATTAATTTCATGCCACTGCAATGTAACAGACTCATTTACATAAAGGTTGTCACCGATTGTCAATGTGCAATGAAGCAAGAGTAAGCTGACAGCACAGCAGAAATCAGCCGTAATGAATCAGTAAAAACTGCGGTCGCACACATTTTGCAAGCAGCATTTTTTTTAAATAGCCCAGAGAATATTTTGTGCATTATGAATTTTTAAAAAACCATGTTGGTAGTTAATTTTTATTTATTTTACAATTTTCAACCTTTAAAGATGGTTAGTTACTCTCACTCTGATATAAGCATTAAAATAACTTGCTGGTGCTCAGTGTAAACTCTTAAATGAGTGGTTTTGCACAGCATACAAACATTTCAGCTTAAAACTGCATTATGCAATTTTTACCTTGAAAATAGTCATATCTATGATGTGCTGGCAATCTCTGTCTCTGCGCACATTTGCCGAATCCGCGCTCCTCTGTCTGTATTTACAATTCTTAGATGTGTTTGGGACGTTCCCGGGCGTGATGCTCTTTTCTGTACGCGGACGGTTGGGTGTGGCTACAGAGCCTGCGGGGTGGGATCAGGTTTCAGCAGAGCGTTAGCACGTTAGCTAGCTACTGCAATGGCGGAGGTGAAGAAGCGCTAGTAGCCTACAGCGAAGCCAAACACCAAGCCGACAGGGCTGTAGTCAGGTACCTTGAGTGGGCGGGGTTCAGGACGGAGGAGGAGACTTCATTGATTGTAAACACAGGACCACAGCAAGGCCAAAAATCCTGCATAGTGCACCTTTAAGGTTGAGCACAGCAAAGCTAAACATCCTGCATAGTGCACCTTTAAGGTTGAGCACAGCAAGGCTAAACATCCTGCATAGTGCACCTTTAAGGTTGAGCACAGCAAGGCTAAACATCCTGCATAGTGCACCTTTAAGGTTGAGCACAGCAAGGCTAAACATCCTGCATAGTGCACCTTTAAGGTTGAGCGACAGCTTAATTTTGCTATCTGGCATATGTGAAAACCCCGCATTACATTTCAGGCATTTAGCAGACAGTCTCATACAGAGTGACCTACACAACTTATTAATTTAACAGCTGCATATATGCTGAGGCAATTTCGACTAAATACCTTGCTCAAGGGTACAATGGCATTTCCCCACCCGTGAATAAAACCCCGTTTACAAGCTCAGTTCCCTAACCATTATAATACACTGCCCACCCCCATATATATATATATACACATATACACACATATATATATATATGTATATAGGTTGATAAATTCTACTGTGGGACAGAGTCCAAGCCAGTTTTTTTGAAGGAGGAAAGTGCTCCCACCCCTCTAATTGGGCTTGCAAAGGATTGTGGGTCTGTCGCTTTTAGCTATGAGTGATGGATTCCTTTATGCAGCTGAACGGACATTTTGTATTTGCCATCCCATAATACCCCACTGCTCCAGCTCCAGGCTTTGCCACATCGAAGCTGGATTCAGCTGCGTCTAAGTCCCAAACACAGCGTATTTCACCACATCATCCGAGGCACAGAGTGCATTTCACCACATCATCCAAGGCACAGAGTGCATTTCACCACATCATCCGAGGAACAGAGTGCATTTCACCACATCATCCGAGGCATAGCGAGGTATTCATCAGGATAAAATTACACTGATTTAGCCGTTACTGCGGTCATTTTTGGATGCTTTTTTTTTTTTTTTTTTTACATTGACGAGGAAACCAGGTCCAATAGCCCTGGGGTAATACTCCTCCTTCAAGTGGCATAGGATCTATTGATGGCCACAGTGAGGATCTATTGATGGCCACAGTGAGGATCTATTGATGGCCACAGTGAGGATCTATTGATGGCCACAGTGAGGATCTATTGATGGCCACAGTGAAGGTCAGGTCCTTTCACCTGAAGGTACGCCATTCACGGGTTCTATCTGATCTGTAGTCATTAACTTCTTCTGAATAAAGACAAAATGGCGGAAAAATATTCACCTCCCTGGTGATTAATTATCTCCTCATAAGCAGAGTCTAAACTGAGCTGAGGGAACAACACAGAACCTAAGGGAGGCTGCCCCTTCATGGTTAGTGACAGAATGGTTATTTGATTGAGGAAAAGCAGATAAAAAGCCAATAAAGTAAGCAATAAAAGAAGAACATGTTTTACTGCTCTAGGTGCATTCAATTACAAAAGTGCAACCAGCAGCTCTGCTGAAAAACGGCCTTTGAGAAGCACAAAAGACCAATCACAGGCCTGGAGGTGAGACCACAGACAGCTGGTCTGAGTATCAGTGACCAATCACAGGCCTGGAAATGAGACCACAGACAGCTGGTCCAAGTATCAGTGACCAATCACAGGCCTGGAGATGAGACCGCAGACAGCTGGTCCGAGTATCAGTGACCAATCACAAGCCTGGAGATGAGACCACAGACAGCTGGTCTGAGTATCAGTGACCAATCACAGGCCTGGAAATGAGACCACAGACAGCTGGTCCAAGTATCAGTGACCAATCACAGGCCTGGAGATGAGACCGCAGACAGCTGGTCCGAGTATCAGTGACCAATCACAAGCCTGGAGATGAGACCGCAGACAGCTAGTCTAGTGGTGGAATGAATTCTCATTGGTCAGGGCATCAGGATCACCGCAGCCTGGGGTGAGGGTGACTCATCTCATAGATAAAGTAGGTTTTTTGGATTTTTTTTTTCAGTGTTATAGAACTCTATTCTCATTCTATTCACATATTTGTGACCATACACCTTAAAGTATATTTAAAAAAAGACCACCCACAGAGAGGCTAAGGGGCTAAAGAGCACATAGTATGCTTGTCTCGTATTTTTATTGTGTATTTTTATTGTATGTACTGTGCACAGCAGATATCAGGTAGCAAGCTGATTGTTGTTGGATTCAGTTTTTAAGAGTAGGCTCATGACCTTTCTACTACTTAATTGTACTGTCAAATCAATCTTTCTTTTTTCTTTGTAAGTAACTCCATTTTTTTTTGTCTTTTTGGTTTTTCCAACACACATAAAAAGTTCTCAGCCAGTTCGATGCACTGTCAAAGTTTCATAACTCAAGAAGTAATAAAGTTGGTTCAAACCGCCGTCGGTGAATATAGAACAGAAGCAGTATTTTTTGCTGTTCCTGAGAATTCCATTTTTTGGAGATAAGAGGTTTGTGCCCAACAGTAAAGAAATGTAAATCTGGTGGTGTTTGGACTGTAAAATTTATTTTATATTAGAAAAAAAGCAGGAGCCTCTATGTATACAAGCACGGAAAAGTGCTTTACTGCCAGCAAGCACCGATGAAAGACTGTCTTTAATGTGTGCCACTCTATAGTGTGCTTCTGTGATGAAATTCATTTGAATGTCATGCCCCTTTGCAGAGACCAACACCACACGCATAGGTATCTGCCCACCCAATAATATGACCTGTGTCCTTATGCATTATAACATGTTTTATAGCGTGTAACAAATGCCCAGGTTTCATTTTATGTTTCACGCCTCTGTGCGAGCTCGGCTGTGGGCAATGGAAAAGACGCACGCTGTGTCCGAATCAGAGCCCTATCTACTGCGTCCTGTCTCCTGTGTACTGTGTACTGTGTCCGAATCAGAGCCCTATCTACTGCGTCCTGTCTCCTGTGTACTGTGTACTGTGTCCGAATCAGAGCCCTATCTACTGCGTCCTGTCTCCTGTGTACTGTGTCCGAATCAGAGCCCTATCTACTGCGTCCTGTCTCCTGTGTACTGTCTACTGTGTCCGAATCAGAGCCCTATCTACTGCGTCCTGTCTCCTGTGTACTGTCTACGGTGCCTGAATCAGAGCCCTATCTACTGCGTCCTGTCTCCTGTGTACTGTGTCCGAATCAGAGCCCTATCTACTGCGTCCTGTCTCCTGTGTACTGTGTACTGTGTCCGAATCAGAGCCCTATTTACTGCGTCCTGTCTCCTGTGTACTGTCTACTGTGTCTGAATCAGAGCCCTATCTACTGCGTCCTGTCTCCTGTGTACTGTCTACTGTGCCTGAATCAGAGCCCTATCTACTGCATCCTGTCTCCTGTGTACTGTGTACTGTGTCCAAATCAGAACCATATCTACTGCATTCTGTCTCCTGTGTACAGTGTACTGTGTCAGAATCAGAGCCCTATCTACTGCGTCCTGTCTCCTGTGTACTGTCTACTGTGTCCGAATCAGAGCCCTATCTACTGCCTCCTGTCCCCTATGTACATTGCACTGTGTCCAAATCAGAGCCCTATCTACTGCGTTCTGTCTCCTGTGTACTGTGTACTGGCAGGTGTGTGCTGTTTAATGTCTACTGTTTAGCGACGTACAGTATGCAAAAAATATCCTGCACAGCTCACACTATTTTCCAAGCATACTGTGGAAGTCTCTTAAGACGTCCCCCCTTGCCCGGCCAGATCACGTGTTGTTTTTTGTTATTAAAGGAAAAAAAAAAAAAAGCTGCACGTCATATTTATGCGACCAAAATGTTTGTGTACTTTTTGAAAAGTGTGCTCCCGAGTGTACTCAGCGAAACCCCGGAAGTAGGCTAAGTGTATCATACGGGGGTTTTAAGTATGGTATATTTAGAGAAAATTTCACCTACTTAACGACTTTCCCATCCTGTCTACTTAACAAGCCTACTCAACAGTATGGAAGGGAGCTGCTTGGGACACAGCCCACGCTTCTCTGAGGAGAACCACGGATGTCTCCACTCTCCAGAAGAGGCAATGGTGATCAAGGATGAATGCGGCTGTGGTTGCACATTAGGGTGGGAATTGGACATCTTCAGCCCCACACTGGCTGCCAGTATTTAAAGTTTAAAGAAGTTTAACAATGTGAAAGCTGTGCAGTTCTCAGATGGCAGTTGAGGTGATTTTTAAAGCCAAAAGTTTGTGACGGGATCGGGTGTCACATATGGAGGCTTTAAACCAAGCCCTGTCACATACTAGTTAATCACCACCCTTTTTTTCTGGAACATATTCTTTTCCACAAAAGTGATGGTAAAACAAGTTCTAGAAAAAAACTACAGATAATAATCCCACCTTTTCTGTTTATAGTAATTTTGTAGCGCCCCCCCATCCTCGGAGTAACGAGTAAAACGGGAAAAGCTGCCAGTATGGAGAGGAACTCCAATTTTGCCTGTCGCTTCTAGCCTTGAGTGGCCAGAAATACAGTATTTTTTTTTTTTTAAACCCACAGGGAAAGCTTGTCTTTTATGTACAGCAAAGAGCTCACTCCCATACACAGCACTAATGGCACATGCTCATGTCTCTAAATCATTTTCACTTTCTGTCTTTGACTGTTCACAGTTTACAAAAAGGGATAAACATCTGCAGGCTTCTAGAGAGAAGAGAGTGTGTGTGCGTGCGTGCGTGCGTGCGTGCGTGCGTGCGTGCGTGCGTGCGTGCGTGCGTGCGTGCGTGTGTGTGCGTGTGTGTGGGAGGGAGCAGGAGTGAGAGAGAGAGAGAGAGGAATGAATGAAGAATGAAAATAACATATCAGGTACGAGTGCCCCACCTCTCTCATCCATATGCAAATGCTTACCTGGCCAGAACCTGCACAGGTAACCAATGACCAGAGCAGGAAATGAAAAGGGAAAATTCCCCATTGGTGGGACAGCACTGTCCCGCATGGGAGCCAACACCCACTTTTAGAGCTGTGTCATGAAGACACAAGCTGACTGTACTACACTGAGGCACAGAGAGAGAGAGAGAGAGAGAGATACACCTGCTGTTGTACACCTGGTGCCTCAGACAACACCCCATTCCTCCTCGGCCGGACCTGTCCTGTCCTGTCCCCAGCACCCCGGTAACCAGGTGAGCCCCGATTCAGAACATGGCAACCACGGATGAGCTTCTGGGATTGGTCCCCCCCCCCCCGCCCCCCAACGCTGGTGGCTGCTTGTTGGATGCACTCTCAGGACTGGCTTTACTCAGGATAGCTAAGGCTTAGGGACTAGTAAGCGCTCAGGACTGGCTTTACCCAGGATAGCTAAGGCTTAGGGACTAGTAAGCTCTCAGGACTGGCTTTACCCAGGATAGCTAAGGCTAAGGGACTAGTAAGCGCTCAGGACTGGCTTTACCCAGGATAGCTAAGGCTAAGGGACTAGTAAGCGCTCAGGACTGGCTTTACCCAGGATAGCTAAGGCTTAGGGACTAGTAAGCTCTCAGGACTGGCTTTACTCAGGATAGCTAAGGCTTTGGGACTAGTAAGCGCTCAGGACTGGCTTTACCCAGGATAGCTAAGGCTTTGGGACTAGTAAGCGCTCAGGACTGGCTTTACCCAGGATAGCTAAGGCTAAGGGACTAGTAAGCGCTCAGGACTGGCTTTACCCAGGATAGCTAAGACTAAGGGACTAGTAAGCTCTCAGGACTGGCTTTACCCAGGATAGCTAAGACTAAGGGACTAATAAGCGCTCAGGACTGGCTTTACCCAGGATAGCTAAGACTAAGGGACTAGTAAGCGCTCAGGACTGGCTTTACCCAGGATAGCTAAGGCTTAGGGACTAGTAAGCTCTCAGGACTGGCTTTACCCAGGATAGCTAAGACTAAGGGACTAGTAAGCTCTCAGGACTGGCTATACCCAGGATAGCTAAGGCTTTGGGACTAGTAAGCTCTCAGCATGTAGAGATGCTAGCGTTACGCGCTAGCCGCAAAGGGACCGCTCTCTTCTCGCGCTTAAAAACAGCGCACTGGTAACGGCACGCGTCTCTCTAACCTGTCGCTGGCCTTTGGCTGCTGTATCATACAAAAGAGAAGCGTGTCTCACTTTGGGATGTTGTCCTTTGGGAAATCCATGCATTCGCCGTTTAAAACAGTGAATTCCTGAAATTTTCACTTAATTCTGACTTAAATATTGAACTGAAGTCTATGAAACACAGTTAAAACATTTACATTTTTCTAGAAACACAATGCAAAGACAGTTAAACGGTCCTGTAATGCTACTTAAGCTTGAGAAATGTGAAGCATTCGATGTTGACGTGGACGAGCTGCTGTGTATTATCCAGTTCGGTGCTAGGCATCGCTGGCGGTTGAGGTTAAGTTCCACCTTTCACTATGTGCTTTGATATAATGATTTTGTTTTCTTATATTTGATTACAAAATTGGGCCATGGCTTTAGAGCAGAGTGTGTGTTATGGGTCATGGCTTTAGAGCATAGAGTGTGTTATGGGTCATAGCTTTAGAGCATAGTGTGTGTTATGGGTTATGGATTTAGAGCATAGTGTGTGTTATGGGTTATGGATTTAGAGCAGTGTGTGTTACGGGTCATAGCTTTAGAGCATAGTGTGTGTTATGGGTCATAGCTTTAGAGCATAGTGTGTGTTATGGGTCATAGCTTTAGAGCATAGTGTGTGTTATGGGTCATAGCTTTAGAGCATAGTGTGTGTTATGGGTTATAGATTTAGAGAATAGTGTGCGTTATGGGTCATGGCTTTAGAGCATAGTGTGTGTTATGGGTCATAGCTTTAGAGCATAGTGTGTGTTATGGGTCATGGCTTTAGAGCATAGTGTGTGTTATGGGCCATGGCTTTAGAGCATAGTGTGTGTTATGGGTCATAGCTTTAGAGCATAGTGTGTTATGGGTTATGGATTTAGAGAATAGTGCGTGTTATGGGTCATAGCTTTAGAGCATAGTGTGTGTTATGGGTTATGGATTTAGAGAATAGTGTGTGTTATGGGTCATGGCTTTAGAGCACAGTGTGTGTTATGGGTCATGGCTTTAGAGCATAGTGTGTGTTATGGGTCATGGATTTAGAGAATAGTGTGTGTTATGGGTCATGGTTTAGAGCATAGTGTGTGTTATGGGTTATGGATTTAGAGCAGTGTGTGTTATGGGTCATGGCTTTAGAGAATAGTGTGTGTTATGGGTCATGGCTTTAGAGCATAGTGTGTGTTATGGGTCATGGATTTAGAGCATAGTGTGTGTTATGGGTCATGGCTTTAGAGCATAGTGTGTGTTATGGGTCATAGCTTTAGAGCATAGTGTGCGTTATGGGTCATGGCTTTAGAGCATAGTGTGTGTTATGGGTCATAGCTTTAGAGCATAGTGTGTTATGGGTTATGGATTTAGAGAATAGTGCGTGTTATGGGTCATAGCTTTAGAGCATAGTGTGTGTTATGGGTTATGGATTTAGAGAATAGTGTGTGTTATGGGTCATGGCTTTAGAGCACAGTGTGTGTTATGGGCCATGGCTTTAGAGCATAGTGTGTGTTATGGGTCATGGCTTTAGAGCATAGTGTGTGTTATGGGTCATGGATTTAGAGAATAGTGTGTGTTATGGGTCATGGTTTAGAGCATAGTGTGTGTTATGGGTTATGGATTTAGAGCAGTGTGTGTTATGGGTCATGGCTTTAGAGCATAGTGTGTGTTATGGGTCATGGCTTTAGAGCATAGTGTGTGTTATGGGTCATGGATTTAGAGCATAGTGTGTGTTATGGGTCATGGCTTTAGAGCATAGTGTGTGTTATGGGTCATAGCTTTAGAGCATAGTGTGCGTTATGGGTCATGGCTTTAGAGCATAGTGTGTGTTATGGGTCATAGCTTTAGAGCATAGTGTGTGTTATGGGTCATAGCTTTAGAGCATAGTGTGTGTTATGGGTCATGGCTTTAGAGCAGTGTGTGTGTTATGGGTCATGGCTTTAGAGCAGTGTGTGTGTTATGGGTCATAGCTTTAGAGCATAGTGTGTGTTATGGGTCATAGCTTTAGAGCAGAGTGTGTGTTATGGGCCATAGCTTTAGAGCAGAGTGTGTGTTATGGGTCATGGCTTTAGAGCAGTGTGTGTTATGGGTCATGGCTTTACAGCATAGTGTGTGTTATGGGTCATGGCTTTAGAGCAAAGTGTGTTTTATGGGTCATGGCTTTAGAGCATAGTGTGTGTTATGGGTCATGGCTTTAGAGCAGTGTGTGTGTGTTATGGGTCATGGCTGTAGAGCAGAGTGTGTGTTATGGGTCATATCTTTAGAGCATAGTGTGTGTTATGGGTCATGGCTTTAGAGCATAATGTGTGTTATGGGTCATGGCTTTAGAGCATAGTGTGTGTTATGGGTCATAGCTTTAGAGCATAGTGTGTGTTATAGTTCATGGCTTTAGAGCATAGTGTGTGTTATGGGTCATGGCTTTAGAGCATAGTGTGTGTTATGGGTCATAGCTTTAGAGCAGAGTGTGTGTTATGGGTCATAGCTTTAGAGCATAGTGTGTGTTATGGGTCATGGCTTTAGAGCATAGTGTGTTATGGGTCATGGCTTTAGAGCATAGTGTGTGTTATGGGTCATAGCTTTAGAGCATAGTGTGTGTTATGGGTCATACCTTTAGAGCATAGTGTGTGTTATGGGTCATGGCTTTAGAGCATAGTGTGTGTTATGGGTCATGGCTTTAGAGCAGAGTGTGTGTTATGGGTCATGGCTTTAGAGCATGGTGTGTGTTATGGGTCATGGCTTTAGAGCAGAGTGTGTGTTATGGGTCATGGCTTTAGAGCATAGTGTGTGTTATGGGTCATGGCTTTAGAGCATAGTGCGTGTTATGGGTCATAGCTTTAGAGCATAGTGTGTGTTATGGGTTATGGATTTAGAGAATAGTGTGTGTTATGGGTCATGGCTTTAGAGCACAGTGTGTGTTATGGGCCATGGCTTTAGAGCATAGTGTGTGTTATGGGTCATGGCTTTAGAGCATAGTGTGTGTTATGGGTCATGGATTTAGAGAATAGTGTGTGTTATGGGTCATGGTTTAGAGCATAGTGTGTGTTATGGGTTATGGATTTAGAGCAGTGTGTGTTATGGGTCATGGCTTTAGAGCATAGTGTGTGTTATGGGTCATGGATTTAGAGCATAGTGTGTGTTATGGGTCATGGATTTAGAGCATAGTGTGTGTTATGGGTCATGGCTTTAGAGCATAGTGTGTGTTATGGGTCATAGCTTTAGAGCATAGTGTGCGTTATGGGTCATGGCTTTAGAGCATAGTGTGTGTTATTGGTCATAGCTTTAGAGCATAGCGTGTGTTATGGGTCATGGCTTTAGAGCATAGTGTGTGTTATGGGTCATAGCTTTAGAGCATAGTGTGTGTTATGGGTCATGGCTTTAGAGCAGTGTGTGTGTTATGGGTCATGGCTTTAGAGCAGTGTGTGTGTTATGGGTCATAGCTTTAGAGCATAGTGTGTGTTATGGGTCATAGCTTTAGAGCAGAGTGTGTGTTATGGGCCATAGCTTTAGAGCAGAGTGTGTGTTATGGGTCATGGCTTTAGAGCAGTGTGTGTTATGGGTCATGGCTTTACAGCATAGTGTGTGTTATGGGTCATGGCTTTAGAGCAAAGTGTGTTTTATGGGTCATGGCTTTAGAGCATAGTGTGTGTTATGGGTCATGGCTTTAGAGCAGTGTGTGTGTGTTATGGGTCATGGCTGTAGAGCAGAGTGTGTGTTATGGGTCATATCTTTAGAGCATAGTGTGTGTTATGGGTCATGGCTTTAGAGCATAATGTGTGTTATGGGTCATGGCTTTAGAGCATAGTGTGTGTTATGGGTCATAGCTTTAGAGCATAGTGTGTGTTATAGTTCATGGCTTTAGAGCATAGTGTGTGTTATGGGTCATGGCTTTAGAGCATAGTGTGTGTTATGGGTCATAGCTTTAGAGCAGAGTGTGTGTTATGGGTCATGGCTTTAGAGCAGAGTGTGTGTTATGGGTCATGGCTTTAGAGCATGGTGTGTGTTATGGGTCATGGCTTTAGAGCAGAGTGTGTGTTATGGGTCATGGCTTTAGAGCATAGTGTGTGTTATGGGTCATGGCTTTAGAGCATAGTGTGTGTTATGGGTCATAGCTTTAGAGCATAGTGTGTGTTATGGGACATAGCTTTAGAGCATAGTGTGTGTTATGGGTCATGGCTTTAGAGCATAGTGTGTGTTATGGGTCATGGCTTTAGAGCAGTGTGTGTGTTATGGGTCATAGCTTTAGAGCATAGTGTGTGTTATGGGTCATGGCTTTAGAGCAAAGTGTGTGTTATGGGTCATAGCTTTAGAGCATAGTGTGTGTTATGGGTCATGGCTTTAGAGCAGAGTGTGTGTTATGGGTCATAGCTTTAGAGCATAGTGTGTGTTATGGGTCATGGCTTTAGAGCATAGTGTGTGTTATGGGTCATGGCTTTAGAGCAGAGTGTGTGTTATGGGTCATAGCTTTAGAGCATAGTGTGTGTTATGGGTCATGGCTTTAGAGCATAGTGTGTGTTATGGGTCATAGCTTTAGAGCAGAGTGTGTGTTATGGGTCATAGCTTTAGAGCATAGTGTGTGTTATGGGTCATGGCTTTAGAGCAGAGTGTGTGTTATGGGTCATAGCTTTAGAGCATAGTGTGTGTTATGGGTCATGGCTTTAGAGCATAGTGTGTGTTATGGGTCATAGCTTTAGAGCAGAGTGTGTGTTATGGGTCATAGCTTTAGAGCATAGTGTGTGTTATGGGTCATAGCTTTAGAGCAGAGTGTGTGTTATGGGTCATAGCTTTAGAGCATAGTGTGTGTTATGGGTCATGGCTCTAGAACAGTGTGTGTGTTATGGGTCATGGCTTTAGAGCAGTGTGTGTTATGGGTTATGGCTTTAGAGCAGAGTGTGTGTTATGGGTCATGGCTTTAGAGCAGAGTGTGTTATGGGTCATGGCTTTAGAGCATAGTGTGTGTTATGGGTCATGGCTTTAGAGCAGTGTGTGTGTTATGGGTCATAGCTTTAGAGCATAGTGTGTGTTATGGGCCATGGCTTTAGAGCAGTGTGTGTTATGGGTCATGGCTTTAGAGCAGAGTGTGTGTTATGGGTCATAGCTTTAGAGCAGAGTGTGTGTTATGGGTCATGGCTTTAGAGCAGAGTGTGTGTTATGGGTCATAGCTTTAGAGCAGTGTGTGTTATGGGTCATGGCTTTAGAGCATAGTGTGTGTTATGGGTCATGGCTTTAGAGCATAGTGTGTGTTATGGGTCATGGCTTTAGAGCATAGTGTGTGTTAAGGGTCATAGCTTTAGAGCAGTGTGTGTGTTATGGGTCATGGCTTTAGAGCATAGTGTGTGTTAAGGGTCATAGCTTTAGAGCATAGTGTGTGTTATGGCCATGGCTTTAGAGCATAGTGTGTGTTATGGGTCATAGCTTTAGAGCAGTGTGTGTGTTATGGGTCATAGCTTTAGAGCATAGTGTGTGTTATGGGTCATGGCTTTAGAGCATAGTGGGCCCTATCTTGGCGATCTTGGCGCTTAGTCTAAGCGCATGGCGCTAAGTCCATTTAGGGCGTGTCCAAGTCCACTTTTGCTATTTTAACGGCGTGTTTTTTTGGCGCTAAGCACGGCGCATGGCGCAACTGGGCTGAACCTAGTCGCTTCATTAATTATAGGTGTGTCTTGGGCGTGACATTCAATAAACCAATCAAAATGTCATATCCCATTCCCTTTAAAAGCCTGCTTTTCCACCTTGGCGGATTGCTTATGATGGCGAAACAGACATGCTCGTGCGTGTTTAGTGTGATCAAGGAATAGGCTAAATGGAGTATGATCAATATTATTCGGACTAACCATTAGCCTATGAGTTCCCGGTAATTCCAGACAGGGCTGTTATTTTACAAAATATGTGCGGTTAAATTTCGTTAAAAGGACCTGCAACAGCTGAGAATAAGCTATCAATGGCTTCAGTCTCACCTTAGAAAACGCCAAATTAGCCTGCTTGTTCAGCGAATTTCGTTTGATTATGCAATGAAAGTGTCAAACATCAATTCCAAGAGGCTGTTCTCATGGAATTCTCGAAGTTCAAGCTTCATCCAAAGTTCATTAGGCTACCTGCATAGTAGGCTAATATTGATTAATAACATACATACCGTTATTTTGCCTTAATGATGACACTAAATAGCCTACAATAAAGCTGTCAGGTTCGCAACCCATAAGTTCACGCATATTTCCCCTTGTTTAATAATGTCCTGTTTATGGAAATGTGACCAACCTGTTTTACTCGTAGCGTAATCCTTTAAAACAATCCACTTTCCCAGGAAGACCGTGAAACGTGCGACTTGAGAACATGCAGCTCACGTGCAGAGAATGGCATTAAAATTAATTGTGAATTAATTGTGTAACGTGCTGCAAATTTGTTTTAGTTTCTAATTAGACGCTTAGTTCTCTTTAAAATCGTTTTGTTCAGTTAAGGAATAAGGGGTGAAATCAGCTGGGTTTTAAACGGTGAGAGTATGGAAACCTGGTCACTGTAATTTAAAAAAATATGAAGGACGAAGAATAGCTAAGGTTACAATTTAGTTAACATGGTGACATCTCCGTTTTTTAACCATAGGCTATAGAAAAAAACCTTATGCACAGCGAATTCGCTGTAGCCTAGGCTATTTGAAAAACAATAAATGCAATATTCACTGGACAAGGTTTTGAACTTTTTTCAGTCACAAACCATTCTATTTACTTACAGGCTGTATTCATAGATAAACAGAGCTGTATTGTAATGACATCTGAAGCGCATTTTCAGAACTTAAATGTCCGTCTATTGCCGTGCGCGAGTTTTCCATTGAATGACAATTCACGCATTAGGTGCAAAGACAATTCGCGCATTAGGCTTGATAGCTATAGGTGTTATCAGCTCCTTTTTAATGGATAGCCATTGTCCCGTACCATCGCACATCGCCTGGATGTTGATGGAGTGGGCTGAGAGCAATGTAATGTGGCATTGTTTCCCTTCGCTGAGGGAAAGGTATGTGGACCTATGGAACCTTTTATTATTATGCATTGTTGATATAGCCTACACAATAATAATATTTCACATTGTGATCTAGATATTTTAGTCATGCCTGTGCACGCCCCTGTGTGTAACAGACAGGAGGGTATGCGCGTTGTGCACACGCCTATGTAGACGCACTTATATGCGCCGTTAAAATAGCATGTAAACAACTGCGACATGACTTTAGACCAGGTTTGTGGTGGTTCTAGCGCAAGCGCTTTCTGCTGGCTCAAGATAGCAATACGCCAAAAATAATCCTGGCCACTCCTCATCTTAAGACCAACACGCCCAGTTCACTAATGATGGCGCAAGAGTTACGCCGTCAAACATGCTAGTTTGACGGTGTAAGCGTTAGGCGTTATTATGGACCTAGCGCCGGGTGTAAGATAGCAAAGACACTTGCGTTTGCGTTAGCGCCGCTTTGCGCCGGGTGTAAGATAGGGCCCAGTGTGTGTTATGGGTCATGGCTTTAGAGCAGTGTGTGTGTTATGGGTCATGGCTTTAGAGCATAGTGTGCGTTATGGGCCATGGCTTTAGAGCATAGTGTGTGTTATGGGCCATGGCTTTAGAGCATAGTGTGTGTTATGGGTCATGGCTTTAGAGCAGAGTGTGTGTTATGGGTCATGGCTTTAGAGCATAGTGTGTGTTATGGGTCATGGCTTTAGAGCAGAGTGTGTGTTATGGGTCATGGCTTTAGAGCATAGTGTGTGTTATGGGTCATGGCTTTAGAGCAGAGTGTGTGTTATGGGTCATGGCTTTAGAGCAGAGTGTGTGTGTTATGGGTCATGGCTTTAGAGCATAGTGTGTGTTATGGGCCATGGCTTTAGAGCATAGTGTGTGTTATGGGTCATGGCTTTAGAGCAGAGTGTGTGTTATGGGTCATGGCTTTAGAGCAGAGTGTGTTATGTGCCACGACACTATGAGACTTTATAGTTGGCACTGGAGGCCAACAGCAGCGGTGGAATATTCACAAATTCTCCCAAAAAATTGAGGAAAGAGGCCAAATCACTGCTCTGCACAACAAAACTAAATTATGCGTTGATTGTGCGTCTGCTTGTCTCGAACACACCTACCGTCACACTCGCGTGCTTTGTGCAGACAAAGGTTAGTTGAAATTGCATTATTCATAACCACCCACATACTTACAATAACTCATCAGCGCCTTGCAGTTGATACCTAAGCAATCATTACATGCCGTCTGGTTCATTCCGTTGACAGGACAGGCAGTGTGGAGGGTTAGGGTTAGGGTTGACAGGGCAGGCAGTGTGGAGGGTTAGGGTTAGGGTTGACAGGACAGGCAGTGTGGAGGGTTAGGGTTAGGGTTGACAGGACAGGCAGTGTGGAGGGTTAGGGTTAGGGTTGACAGGACAGACAGTGTGGAGGGTTAGGGTTAGGGTTGACAGGACAGGCAGTGTGGAGGGTTAGGGTTAGGGTTGACAGGACAGGCAGTGTGGAGGGTTAGGGTTAGGGTTGACAGGACAGGCAGTGTGGAGGGTTAGGGTTAGGGTTGACAGGACAGGCAGTGTGGAGGGTTAGGGTTAGGGTTGACAGGACAGGCAGTGTGGAGGGTTAGGGTTAGGGTTGACAGGACAGGCAGTGTGGAGGGTTAGGGTTAGGGTTAGGGTTGACAGGACAGGCAGTGTGGAGGGTTAGGGTTAGGGTTGACAGGACAGACAGTGTGGAGGGTTAGGGTTAGGGTTGACAGGACAGGCAGTGTGGAGGGTTAGGGTTAGGGTTGACAGGACAGGCAGTGTGGAGGGTTAGGGTTAGGGTTGACAGGACAGACAGTGTGGAGGGTTAGGGTTAGGGTTGACAGGACAGGCAGTGTGGAGGGTTAGGGTTAGGGTTGACAGGACAGACAGTGTGGAGGGTTAGGGTTAGGGTTGACAGGACAGGCAGTGTGGAGGGTTAGGGTTAGGGTTGACAGGACAGGCAGTGTGGAGGGTTAGGGTTAGGGTTGACAGGACAGGCAGTGTGGAGGGTTAGGGTTAGGGTTGACAGGACAGGCAGTGTGGAGGGTTAGGGTTAGGGTTGAAAGGCCAGGCAGTGTGGAGGGTTAGGGTTAGGGTTGACAGGACAGGCAGTGTGGAGGGTTAGGGTTAGGGTTGACAGGACAGGCAGTGTGGAGGGTTAGGGTTAGGGTTGACAGGACAGGCAGTGTGGAGGGTTAGGGTTAGGGTTGACAGGACAGGCAGTGTGGAGGGTTAGGGTTAGGGTTGACAGGACAGGCAGTGTGGAGGGTTAGGGTTAGGGTTGAAAGGCCAGGCAGTGTGGAGGGTTAGGGTTAGGGTTGACAGGACAGGCAGTGTGGAGGGTTAGGGTTAGGGTTGACAGGCCAGGCAGTGTGGAGGACGTTTGTATCGATCGGACTGGGATTAAGCCACAATGCATGCAAGTCAAAAGGTCAAAGTTCAGCAGCAAAAGGAAACTGTTCTCTGGTTGTCTCAGGGCTGTGTTTTCCCACAGAGGACTGGAATACCAGGGTCAACCTGGCGATCTATTTCACAGTGTACAGGTGCAGCTCAAAAAATTAGAATATCGTGAAAAAGTTCAATATTTTTTGTCACTCATTTCAGAAAGTGAAACTCATATATTATATAGATTCATTAGAGTGAAATATTGCAAGCCTTTATTTCTTGTAATTTTGATGATTATGGCTTACAGCTAATGAAAACCCAAAATTCAGTGTCTCAGAAAATTAGAATATTGTGAAAAAGTTAAATATTGGAAACTCATGGTGTCACACTCTAATCAGCTAATTAACTCAAAACACCTGCAAAGGTTTCCTGAGCCTTTAAATGGTCTCTCAGTCTGGTTCAGTAGGCTACACAATCATGGGGAAGACTGCTGACTTGACAGATGTCCAGAAGACAGTCATTGACTGTCACAAAAGGTCATTGCTAAAGAAGCTGGTTGCTCACAGAGTGCTGTATCCAAGCATATTCATAGAAAGTTGAGTGGAAGGAAAAAGTGTGGTAGGAAAGGGTGCACAAGCAACAGGGATAACCGCAGCCTTTATGGAGATGCTGATTTCATTTTCCAGCAGGACTTGGCACCTGCCCACACTGCCAAAAGTGCCAAAAGCTGGTTCAATGACCATGGTATTACTGTGCTTGATTGGCCAGCAAACTCGCCTGACCAGAACCCCATAGAGAATCTATGGGGTATTGTCAAGAGGAAGATGAGACACCAGACCCAACAATGCAGACGACCTGAAGGCCGCTATCAAAGCAACCTGGGCTTCCATTACACCTCAGCAGTGCCACAGGCTGATCGCCTCCATGCCACGCCGCATTGATGCAGTAATTCATGCAAAAGGAGCCCCAACCAGGTATCGAGTGCATAGAAATGAACATACTTTTCAGAAGGCTGACATTTCTGTTTAAAATATCCTTTTTTATTGATCTTATGTAATATTCTAATTTTCTGAGACACTGAATTTTGGTTTTTCATTAGCTGTAAGCCATAATCATCAAAATTACAAGAAATAAAGGCTTGAAATATTTCACTCTGTGTAATGAATCTATATATGAGTTTCACTTTCTGAAATGAGTGACAAAAAATATTTAACTTTTTCACGATATTATAATTTTTTGAGCTGCACCTGTACAGGCCAGCTCGCCATCAAGAGCAGAAACATATATAAGCAGAGAGAAGGAGTACTGAACTCTCATGTCAGAGGTAGAGAAACAGACCTGATAATGCTGCGTTCACCAGAGCCCATCGGCAGTACAGATCTGCTGTAGGCTATATTTGAGTTCCTCTTCTCTGGCTATCAACACAATGCACAGGTTTGTTTGGACTCCAAGAGCTGGGAGATATTTTTTCCCGCACATTAACATTTTTTTCAGTGACCTTTCATGTGTGGATTCGCTGACCATATATGGTGCATTTGGAACAACAGCCACAGATAATATTCATCGTCATCAACTTGACAGCAGGACTTTACCTTTTCTCCAACACCAATATTAAGTACTTTGATTTGCATCATGCTGTAACAACTACCTCATTAAAACATGTTCTCGGCTATATCCTTTATACACACATATACAGTGCCCTCCACAATTATTGGCAGCCCTGGTAAAGATGAGCAAAAAGGGTTATAAAAAATTAACCATTTGGTGAATTAGTTTAATCTCACATTGAAAAAATGACAAAAAATCCAACCTTTAATTGAAGTAAATTTATTCTGAGAAAAAAAAATCCCTCAAAAAATGCCACAATTATTATATAGAAATGCTTATGAACTACATGTAACTGAAGAATTTCTTTCCATTTATATTTACTTTTTAAAGTTGATCAGAGTGTTTAGGAACTTTCAAGCAGTAATCCATGACTTCCTGTTTCACTGGGGTATAAATATGTGGTGACACAGAGACCATATTCCCTTATTCATACATCAACATGGGAAAGATAAGAGAACACACAAATCAAATGAGGGCAAAGTGTGTTGAGCTTCATAAGTCAGGGAATGGCTATAAAAAAATAGCTACTCACCTGAAAATGCCCATATCTACCGTTAGGGCAATAATTAAAAAGTTCAGTGGAACTGGAAGTGGAACTGTTACAAACTTGCCTGGAAGAGGACCCAAGTTTATGACAACTTTTTACGCATCTTTCCCAGGGGTGCCAATAATTGTGGAGGGCACTGTATGTATAAATGTGTGTGTGTGTGTGTGTGTGTGTGTGTGTGTTTTAGTAGTGGAGAGGATAAAAACTACCAAAATACTGAACTCCAAAACATTGTAAGTCAAAAAGTTAATCACCATTAAAGTGTTTTAATGGTGTTTAGCTGTTTAGCTGATATCACCACCAAATCCACCAAACAAATGTGGATAGTAAATCTTCAAAACCAAAATCAATGTAGAAAAAATGGACCAGCTCTTGGAAAACAAACGTGCACATTGTGTTAATGACCAGAGACTGGGAACAGAGAATATGCTCTTCAGCAGATGGATATAGTTTGTATATACGGATTTGATTAGTGAATCCCAGTGGCCTTTGTTTGAGTTCCTTACCTGTGCATACTTACCTGTGCATACTGGTTGCAGTGAAGACTCCATACTTTCACTAGCGTTCAGAAGACACACACAAGGCTTATGTAAATAAGGCCAGGCAAAGTCTACACTGTTTAATGTTATTTATGAGCTACACACACGCACATAAGTACGCACACAAGGACTCGCACACACACATACATACACACGTGCGCACACACACACACACACACACACACACATTTCTAGCACTCCTCTGAAAGTCTAGGGTGTATCACCCCTGTTGACTATGAAAGGGTCTTTGACACAGAAGTAAAATATATTTCGTCACGATGTGCTTACTCAAGTTTATGCTTTTATTACACACCATAAATGTTATTTGCCAAGTCTGGTTACAATCAATACAGAATATATAGGTCACATTAAATGAAAGTGTTCTTTGATAAAAACTAAAATCCGACGGTGCAGAACAGTCCTTTTCCTGTTAAAAAGGCTGTGATGTATACTGAATAACATTAGTACTAAGAGTATTGAGTAGGTTTCATAATGTTGCGAAAATGTACATATAATCTTGTCCTGAATGGACCGTTTCAAATAAATGTGTGTGTGTGAGTGCGTGTTAGTGTATACCATAGTCATATGTGCATGTCTGTGTGTGTGTGTGTGTGTGTTCAGAGGGTGTTACAGCCTAGTAACACACCAGCATTTTCCGGTACCTGTTATATTACCACTGACTTCAAATTAATTCCATTTCTTAGAACCGAGTCGCATTTCCATTTTCCATGCAAATACAGCCGTTGTGTGAGGCCTTTGTCAACAATGGCGACAGTACGCCCAGCTCACGTTTACCACAGTTCTGCCACAAACAAACTGCTTTCCATTTTAGAATCAATGAGCAGTGTAAATGCACAGGGGAAGATCAAAATGAAACAAGGCCCAACAAACATCAACAACAAAAAAAAACTTTGTTTTCCTTTTTCAAACCCTGAGAACTGGGGGCTCGTTTGATGAAAAATGTGACGGGAGTGCCGATATCTGTGAAATACCATCATTTTATCTCTCCGTCTGTGGAACGTTACTCAAAGAAATCGCAATTTGATTCTATCATCGCCTCCTGAAAAAGTGTTCATGGAGCTTGCAAGAGGAATGAGTCTCTCGGCTTGTTTTCAGAGACCTCACATCAACATGCCAGCGCCCAGTTCCCCTCACAGACAACATCAACATGCCAGCGCCCAGTTACCCTCACACACAACATCAACACGCCAGCGCCCAGTTACCCTCACAGACAACATCAACATGCCAGCGCCCAGTTACCCTCACAGACAACATCAACATGCCAGCGCCCAGTTCCCCTCACAGACAACAGACTGCAGTTGGTGAACAGCGTATATTTTATTACATTAACAAAACAAGGTAACTGCCACCATCTACAACCCATATTCAGAAAATTACAAATGGTATATAGTCAATGGTATATATATTCTCCATTTGGGGTAATGAGTTGGGTGTAGTAATCACAATGAGAAACCTTTTTGTTGATTGACTGATTGTCTTTATTTAAGTGTTATACACCACTGGTGCCCAGCCCATATGGATCTATAGAACACTATACATCAATATGTGAGAAAAACTAATGTTAAACATGATATTATTATTTCAAAGAAGTTAAGGAAGCTTTTAAAGGAAAAAAAAATAAATCAATGAAAAAACCCCAGCATTTTCAATGTGCAGACACTTTTTCCTGTTCGTCTAAGTTTAAGGTCAGCATGCCTGGCACTTGCTTAAGCGTACACCGATTTTATTACCATGCCATCATAACACACTGCCCCGCGTGCACACTTACCATGCACACTTACCATGCACGCGTGCACACTTACTCACAATCACACATATCATCACGACCAAAGACAAAGAACATCATACCGCTAATGGTGAACAATTAGGCTGCAAGTCCTTTTATTGATCATGTTCTCTGTACAAATCAGCACAAAATGTGGTTGTTTTTTTAATTCGAGCAGGGATGGCTCTGTATACCCGCTGTGAAATTAAACACTGCTGTTTCTGCGTGGGTTGCCAGACAGTTGTCATCACACAAGATTTTATATCACTTTTTGGATCTTGTTTTTATTGTATTTGTGTGCCTACACCACCCCCCCCCCCCCCCCCCCCCGCCCCCCCTGCTGATGATACAGCCTGATGTTAACCAAAAAAAACGCACCCGGTTAGAGAATATTCAAATGTTCCCTTAAAGCAAATAAACTCTAATGAGTAATCGTGTCTATTGTATATTCACACAACTTTCATAGTCAAATATCCAACTGTTGCTGTTTTTTCAGGACTGGACATGCTTTGCTTTAACAGTGAAAGGCAAAAGGAATTCTGATTAAATTCCTAAATTCCTTGGAAGTGAATTAGGAAAAAAGGGGCTGTTCCGCCGTGTGTGGCAATATTACGGACAGATCAGCTGCCGACTAAGTCACAAAGCTTGGAAATGAAAAATAACCCTAACCCTAACCCTTTTCAGCGTTTCATTGTAAGTTGGAATTTAGCAGAGGCTCATATCCAGAGCAACTGCATCACATTTTCACACACAATCAACGGTATATTTTTACAGAGGCATCCCAGGTTAAGCACCTTGCTCATGGCTAAAACAGGCAGCACCCAAGCAGGGAATCAAACTCACAACCTTCCGTGTTATACGCCCCGTTTCCTAACCACTACACTACACCACCGCCCCACTCAGAAATTTTACATTCTGAAATGGAATCCAAAATTATTTGTAGTCCACAAACTTCTACTGATCCAAGAACGTAAGGTTCTTCAACACGCTTCTAACAACACTTCTTTTCCATTTTAAAGTACGGTTATATATCATTCCATGTGCAACTGAAACCCAACGTTGCTGAACCACAGGTCCATTCAGCTCACTGGCACGCATCTGAAAAGAAACTAGCAATACAGGTTGTTCATTAAACCGTAGAGCATTGTAAACACAAAGCGATAAAATGAACTCCTCACCCGTATCATAAGCAGGATCTGTGTTCAAGCACAAACGTCATAACTGTAACACAATCCATTTAAGACTCAGACATGTCAGTTTATGAAAAACGTCTGCTTGTACCTGCACTGTCATTCCTATTGACCTACAAGGAGATTGCTCACATTCGTCTGTTTAGACAAAAGCTTATGCGTAACTAATTTCACTAAATCTATTTAACCTACATTATTTAACTATTTCTGTTGTTAACTGAAAACAAACATTGTCTGTATGCATGAGTGCGAAAGACGTTTTATGTATTGGTTTTTATAGGCTGGGTTCTACAGTCATAGGTTATGTGCAGGTATTTATAGGCGGGGTTCTACAGTCACAGGTTATATGCAGGTGTTTATAGGCTGGGTTCTACAGTCACAGGTTATGTGCAGGTGTTTATAGGCTGGGTTCTACAGTCACAGGTTATATGCAGGTGTTTATAGGCTGGGTTCTACAGTCACAGGTTATATGCAGGTGTTTATAGGCTGGGTTCTACAGTCACAGGTTATATGCAGGTGTTTATAGGCTGGGTTCTACAGTCACAGGTTATATGCAGGTGTTTATAGGCTGGGTTCTACAGTCACAGGTTATGCGCAGGTGTTTATAGGCGGGGTTCTACAGTCACAGGTTATATGCAGGTGTTTATAGGCTGGGTTCTACAGTCACAGGTTATGCGCAGGTGTTTATAGGCGGGGTTCTACAGTCACAGGTTATATGCAGGTGTTTATAGGCTGGGTTCTACAGTCACAGGTTATGTGCAGGTGTTTATAGGCGGGGTTCTACAGTCACAGGTTATATGCAGGTGTTTATAGGCTGGGTTCTACAGTCACAGGTTATGTGCAGGTGTTTATAGGCGGGGTTCTACAGTCACAGGTTATGTGCAGGTGTTTATAGGCTGGGTTCTACAGTCACAGGTTATATGCAGGTGTTTATAGGCTGGGTTCTACAGTCACAGGTTATGTGCAGGTGTTTATAGGCTGGGTTCTACAGTCACAGGTTATGTGCAGGTGTTTATAGGCTGGGTTCTACAGTCACAGGTTATATGCAGGTGTTTATAGGCTGGGTTCTACAGTCACAGGTTATATGCAGGTATTTATAGGTGGGGTTCTACAGTCACAGGTTATGTGCAGGTGTTTATAGGCTGGGTTCTACAGTCACAGGTTATGTGCAGGTGTTTATAGGCTGGGTTCTACAGTCACAGGTTATATGCAGGTATTTATAGGCGGGGTTCTACAGTCACAGGTTATGTGCAGGTGTTTATAGGCGGGGTTCTACAGTCACAGGTTATGTGCAGGTGTTTATAGGCGGGGTTCTACAGTCACAGGTTATATGCAGGTGTTTATAGGCGGGGTTCTACAGTCACAGGTTATGCGCAGGTGTTTATAGGCGGGGTTCTACAGTCACAGGTTATGTGCAGGTGTTTATAGGCGGGGTTCTACAGTCACAGGTTATGCGCAGGTGTTTATAGGCTGGGTTCTACAGTCACAGGTTATGTGCAGGTATTTATAGGCGAGGCACTAGGTGCTGTATGCCATCGGTCCTCAGGGTCTGGCCATGGTTGGACTCCAGGGGAAGCGTAAATGGCCGTAAATCAGTAGCATCTCCTGTATTATTCCCAGAGGGCATCAGTGACCTCATATCAGTGCCAGCTCTATCCCATAATACCGTGCGGTCTGCAGCGTGTAAAACAGCCAGCGAATCGCAGATGAGTGAATCAGAGGCGAGCAAATCAGAGGTGAGTGTTTCGCAGGCAAGCAAATCAGAGGTGAGTGTTTTGCAGGCGAGCGAATGACAGACGAGTGAATCAGAGGCGAGCGAATGACAGACGAGCGTTTCAGAGGTAAGCGCATTGCAGGCTAGTATATCGGAGTTTGGCCCACGGTTCAGCACTCTGCACAGATAAGGGAAGCACTTCTTGAGAGGCACAATGGGCCAGAGCGAATTGTAGAGAATGAAAGGGAAGATATCTTAAGTGCATTTACTTTTATTAGATGTAATTATCCTACCTTTTATTTTTACAGTCACAGAGGTATTCAAAGCGCTTTCCACAAAAGGCAATACAATAAAACTTAAAGAGGACTAGAGAGATATAGGCTGCTGAAAAATTTTACTAAAACGGGTAAAAACTGGTTATATTATTAAAGTAACATAAAATAAAAATACAGTAATTACAGAGGATAAATAGCTTTATGAGTTTTAAAAAGGCGTTTAAAAGTAAAGACTAAATGTGAGGACCTGATACTTTGTGGTAAAAGACTCCATAGTCTGGGGGCCTGTTCACAGATACAATGGCAACGAGGTTGCTGGAACAGTATGGAACACATGGTTGGTATGTATATACACAGGGGGTGTAGAAAATATCAGAAACACCCTTGAAGAATGGCTTTAACTTTGAAGCATCTAAACCACAATTACAAAAGCATCTACACAGGCGATTCCTATTAATCTGAATGCAAATTAGCAGCAACGGTGAACAGTGGCAAGGGGAACAGTGTCCAAAAACAGCATCAGCAAAAAAGAACTGTGGCCGCAAGTCAAAGCTCTCCGACAGGGATAGACGGACACTTGGTAGGATAGTTGCTAATAACCACAGAACTACAGCTCTAAAAATCACCACAGAATTGAATCAATTCATATCTGAACCAGTCTCAACAAAAACAGTATGTTGTGAGCTTCACAAAGCTGGTATTTATAGCAGGGCCGCCATTCGGAAACCATTTGTATCCAAGGCTAATGCACAAAACATGGTGCAAGGAACACAAAACCTGGACCCCCGAGCAATGGAGAAAAGTGATCTGATGAGTCATCTTTTACTCTTTTTAATACTGGACGGGTTTATGTTTGGAGAAAGCCTAAGGAGGCATTCAATCCATTCAATGTCTGTTGCCAACTGTTAAGTATGGTGATGGTTCTGTAAGGGTACGGGCAGCCATTTCATGGGACTCATTGGGTCCAATGATTGCTCTCCATGGACGTGTAACAGGCAAACAATATGAAACCATTTTACAAGACCAGGATTCACCCTATGGTGCAAACACTGTTCCCTTATGATGTCCCCATATGCCAACATGATAACGCCCCCATGCACACTGCTAAAAACATTAAAGAATGGTTTTTTATATCTTTTTTTTTTTTTACCACCCCCAGAATTTAACATCCATATCATTGCTTTTCTGAAAACTGCTTTCTGTTATTGATTTAAGAAATTCTATGACATTGTTGCAGATATAAAAGGTGATGGTTCAATGGGATTTAGGTTTCTGTTGTGTGATGTTTATTTTGATATTACTGTTTTAAGCTCTATTTGGAGGTTTAACTTTTTTAAAAGCAGCATTTCACATAATAAACCCAGCCCTCGATGTTTATCTCCTGGCTGTTCCAACAGGTTGAACCTCCCCTCATCTCCTCCGCTCTCTCCACCTCTGGATCATGGTCCGCCAAACCAGCTGCGTCATGAGTGTCCCTACTAGTACCAACATTGAGAGCCACGTACCCACCCCCTGGAGCGCCCCCTACAGCTGCACGGATGGTACTGCGCCCTTGAGCTGGACCTAGACGGCTAACTGTTCTTAAATTTCTTCCATTCAAAATTAATAAATGTTCTTTAAAAAGCTTAATCGTCAATATGATTTAGTTGGAAAATTGTGTTTTCTCAGAACATGCAATAGCACAACATTTGACGTGATTTAAAAAAAAAAAGTCCATTCATGAGTTGGAAAAAAGAAAAAAAACTGTTTGTTTATAGTTAAAGGTTGTGTATGGCTCGTTTGAAGCAACAACTTTATTTTAAAAAGCCTGACTAACAGCTTAACACAGAACCTGAACCTTAAGCTCTGCTCTTCCCCCCACCCCCCACCCCCAGCGTCCTCCATGATTCCGGGTTTCTCCGCCCGGTCCTGGAGCCAGGAAGCGCAGCCTCAGTTCTGGTCCAAGTTCCAGGTGTGGGACTGGCTCCAGCAGACTCTGGACATGCATCAGATCGACGCCGCCAGCATCCCCTTCCAGAACTTCGACATGGACGGCCACCAGCTCTGTGGCATGAGCTTCCAGGACTTCACGCAGGCGGCCGGCCCCATCGGGCCACTCCTCTACCAGAGCCTCACCGACCTCAAATGGAGCGGTGGGTTCGGGGGGCGAGGGTAGAGGCAACTCTAAAAACCTTTTCCTGCTTTTTGGGCTAACTATGGGGTTTAATGAAAGCGGGCGGCCATGCCGGAAGTACTCAACATGATGTCAGGCTCAGAATCTCAATGGTCGATCGGAAACAGCTGTCAATCAGTTGCCCTCCTACCGGTAAAAGCAGTTGGGCAACTAATTAGCTCCAGGTATATGCTAACTAATTAGCTCCAGGTATATGCTAACTAATTAGCTCCAAGTATATGCTAACTAATTAGCTCCAGGTATATGCTAACTAATTAGCTCCAGGTATATGCTAACTAATTAGCTCCAAGTATATGCTAACTAATTAGCTCCAGGTATATGCTAACTAATTAGCTCCAGGTATATGCTAACTAATTAGCTCCAGGTATATGCTAACTAATTAGCTCCAAGTATATGCTAACTAATTAGCTCCAGGTATATGCTAACTAATTAGCTCCAGGTATATGCTAACTAATTAGCTCCAGGTATATGCTAACTAATTAGCTCCAAGTATATGCTAACTAATTAGCTCCAGGTATATGCTAACTAATTAGCTCCAGGTATATGCTAACTAATTAGCTCCAGGTATATGCTAACTAATTAGCTCCAGGTATGATGTGTAAATGCTATGAGGGAAGAGTAAAAACAATCTGATCTGACTCAGCAAAAGCAGGTTGTGGGTAAAGCAGGTTGACTGGGAATTACAAGCCTACATGGGTTGAATGTAATCTATTCTTATGGTCTAAAGCCACATCACTGGCACTTATGGGCCACAGGGTAGCCTACACTTGACCTACACTTGGTTTAAGGGAATGGTGACTGGACTAGGGATGTCCCCAAGGCCCCCAGATTTGGAGAGCCCTGCCCCCTGCCCCCTGCCCTCTGCCCCCCTTCCCCCCTACCCCCTGCCCCCCTGCCCCCCTGCCCCCTGCCCCCCTACCCCCCTACCCCCCCTACCCCCCCTACCCCCTGTCCCCTGCCCCCTACCCCAGCCTCCGCTCCAGACACTGCAGAGGCTAATGATATATCATATTAGGGGTCCTGAAACCCCTCTGCCAAGAAAGGGAAAGGGGTTTAATGAAAGGCGAGGGCGTTTCACGGTTTACAAAGCCGTCAGATGACAACATGATTCTCTCTGTAACACAATGACTCTCACAGTCTGCACCCCCTCCCTCCCGCCCACCCCCCCCAGGAGAATCATTAACGCGTTTGAGTACAACGCGCGCTGCGAGGTTACCAGCGAAGCGGGGTGACAAGTTTAACGTTAATACCGTTAATAAAAACACGACACCGTTGCCATGCCACTGGGAACTCTTACTCTGAAGGGGGCTGAGTCATTAATCACGTTTACGCGGCGGATCGATGAAGAGCGGACAGGAAGGCCTAAGAATGCTCGTTATCACGCGTTTCCATTACCTTCACAGGTCTCCGTTTCCCAGTGAACACACTTATTTACATATGTTATACCTCCAGCATTATTATTACTGTTGTTGTTGTTGTTTATAATAATAATAATAATAATAATACGCAAAACCAATAATAACCTAAACCAAACAAACTCTGAATGCAGAGGAGAGAATATTACAATTACACCACAGCTAAAGCTTTTCTCCTTCACGTCTAACCAACTATAAAGCACATAACCCCCCCTGTCTTAACAACAAAACCATGTCTGTTATTTATGCATCTAATTTCAGCAAAGTTCCTAGTGACTGGGCAGTCAAAACATCCTTTTTTTCCCCCCCACATACCGTTACAGCAGACAAATGATGTGTTCCGCAATTAGCCATTTTACAACCCATTATATACCTCTACATTTTGACTTGCTGCCTTATCCAGGTGTACATTTTTCCCATGTCATCAGATACGCTAATGTCTGCCAATGGCTTTTGGTACAACAAGGCGACACCTGCTCTAGGGTATTAACTGAGTTATGGGTTAAAGACTAAAACAGGATCGGTAGGTCTTTCCAGCCGCAGACAGGAGACAATGGATTGGAATTCAGCATATCATTATGACAGCGACTTGGCCTGAACAGTCTGAGTCACAAAACCCTACTGAGATAAAGCCTGTCTTACAAGCAACTGGTAATTACTGAAATGTCAGTGTCTTATAAAAACATCAGAAATGTAACGAGAACGGGCCACTCAGTTGAGATATAGAGCAAAACTATCACTGTGTTCAAGCGGGCAAGCAACAACAACAACAAAAAAGCCAGTTTCACAATGATTATTCACAATTATTCACAATTATTATTATTATTATTATTATTATTATTGTTATTGTTATTGTTATTGTTATTGTTATTGTTATTATTATTATTATTATTATCAGTAGTGTGTATGTACATATGTACATGATAGACCTTTGCAAATGCCTTAGGACATGGACATTCAAATCTGAACCGCAAATCAAAATCCGGCCCCAGGTAATTAACTGAACAATTAGTCCTCCGGACTCTCAGGCCAGACTGTCTTTACACCTGACTCCCAGGTAAAGGGAGGGTGTAAAACCAGCAGTTCTCGGACCGTGATTTCAATACCAGAGCCTTCGGGTGTGTGCACTTTCATTCAATAAAGCTAAAGCTAAAGTTATTTTTCTCTCCATCATGGGCAGGTGAAATTCTTCATAAAGTGAGGACTGTATTTTAGTGCATGACCTCACTGGGACCTCACTGGGACCCAATCTTTTCCAAATTCACTCACTGGGAGGACTAGTTTAGCAAGCGGGAGACCGAATGGGCGTGTTCTGCGATATAATATAATAATAATAATAATATAATACTATTCTGCGATAGTTTTGCACAAAACCATGTGATGTGGGATAGCTCGACATGGTTAAAATGAGTCCACCCAAAAACAGCCCACCATTTTAACTTTTGAAGCGGTGGGTCACGTGATGTATGTGTGTAAAAGGGTTAGGGGGTTGCAATCAGTTGCAGTTATGGTGGTTTGGGAAAGGCAGTAGGGAGTAACCCAAGGGTTGCAGGTTCGATTCCCGGGAAAGTCACTGTCATTGTATCATTGAGGAAGGTACTTAACCTGAATTGCTTCAGTATATATCCAGCTCTATGAATGGATACAATGTAAAAATGTTAAAAGTGTAAGCAGCTCGCTAAAGATCCAGCAATAATCAGCTAATACATGAGCTTTGTGACATTTTGCATTGTGACCCATCTGAAAATTGATAGAATGGAGAGTTACCCTGTCGCCTTCTGCCAAAAACAGACAGGCAAGGATAGGACACAAGGCAGGATTCTGCTCTGCCGTCAGCACTCAGTACTACATATCCCAGAAACCACTGCTCAATGAGGGAGGCGTATTTTATGGTTACAGCTTTGTGATTGTGGAGACTACGAGAGTACCTGATAATCTGAAATACCATATGACCACACTTGAACTCGAGGTTCCCGCCCTGGGCGTCACACCTGTCACCTGTCTCATCATTCCATGGCCAGCACATATTCCGCAAGTGTTGAACTCATAAAAGGGTTGAATAGCTCATATTAGATGTTCACTGCCAAGTCAGTTTGCATATAAAACGTTCCCCTGAACAGTGTGTCCCAGGCCGTTAAGGTGTGATGACACTACTTGCTGATTGCTCTGCTTAAATGCATATCTCAGGACAACAGAACATTGACACGACTCAATGAATAAGCTCTCAGGAATGGAATTATTTATCTGGCAGTACGACAAGACAGTTATTCATAACAAAGACAGTATTATTCATGGTGTTGCCTGTTATGAGGTTATACTGATCAACATTTATGTTAGTAAATGCATCAAAAACAGCCGTAGAACAAACGTATGATGATTATTGATCTTGCAATGATCTTTTGAAATGTGACGTTTTCACTGTAGTAGAATCTAAGTGCAAGTCTTCGCAAATTATTCCAAGCATGGAATTATTCCAAGAATACTGCATGAACAAACTTTGTAGTATCAAAATGACACTTACTCTTATCCATTTTCAAACTATCATTTAGTTAAATTCAGAAAAGAAAAGGTTATTAATTCTTCACTCAAACCCCCCCCCATATATATACAATTTTCTGTACTAGTATAGTACTACTAAAATGATTACAGTATTTCAATTGTGGTTAAGCTAATAAATATAGCAGTCATATAATAACCACCATAGACTCATACATTATGTGATTAATGGTGCTAATGTATTAATTGTGACAGGTTTATGAACATAACTCTTTGTTCATGTCCAGGTCCATATGGCATAGAGATCTTTGCTCCACTGGACATTAAGGCAGAAGTGAATGGTAAGTACATACTGATCTCAAAGTGGGCTCAACATGTAATTACCTGGGATAAGCATATTATTACCATGCACCTGTACTGTGATAGAATAGTTTAATTGTACCTTGATCAAGTTCTCTAGGCTTAATGGCCCACGCAATAATTTTGGTTGCTAATCGGTGAAAATTACGTGCATGGCAACTAAGTACCTCGGTGGATCATGGTAATCGTAGTTTTTTTTTACTGTAACCAGTCACAATACAATCAGAAAAAAATATTTCCACAGCATGGTTTATTTGGCAAAATGATAGCCAACTATCCCTTTAGATATATTACCTGACGCGTGAGTGCCAAGTAAAAAACGACGTGTGAGTGATGAGTTTGTTTCCATGGTGATCACAAGGACTACAAAAATGATCAGATATCAGAAACAAAGAAGAATGAAATATAAAAGGAATTAATGTCGGCACAACGCTTATTTTAAATAGTTTTTTCCTTTTGAAGTGCTTTTTATGAGGATCTTTATCGTTATTTTTAATAGGAAAATAATTCTGTACTGTAGTACATTATCTTTGCCTTTTTACTTGTTGTAAACAATTAGAATTGTATTAGAAACCTAAATTACTGAGTGTGCCTTTGACTGACTGAGTGCAGGTTTTTTTTCTGTGTATAATCTGCATATTTAACCATTTAAGTTTGCAATATCCAGAGAGGTAAAATCCTTTGAATTTAATAATACACTCAAATATTTTCACTCTGAAGTGAGAATTTTTTAAATGACGGCTGAAAAGGATATTTCCCATAATGGTTTTTTCATTCCGTCAGAACTCCAGTGCTCCATTCCACCATTCAGAGAGGAATTCAACAACTGGCCATCCACAGGTAATGAGTATCTCTGCACTACCATGCAATGAGCCCCAAATAGCATCCATAATTACTTTCCTTTTGAAAATGGCTGTGGTTTTATCACAATTAATTTCTGCATGCAAACATCGGAAAATAAAGCTTTAAAAAGCCCTGAAAGTGAATGGAGTTCATCCAGTTCAGTGTGAAACTCTTGTGCTTTTTCGTATAATTGACTATGGATTTGCGATCTACAGGCCCGGTGCCCTTATCTGATATGGACTTTTAAAATAATATCAGCAGCGTTCATGACATAGTTTCACATACAAAAGGCAAAACAAAGTCTAATTTAATCAAATATTTCAACAGGTATTATCCATCCAAGGCACTATTATAAGAATAAACTCCAGGAAGTAAAAGTCCTGCCACGTGTTTCTTCCACCCATGAACTCAGACAGCTGATTTCACTCATTAGTTCGACCTCCTGGCTGAAGAATTGTGCTAATTAAAAAATCCAGGTGATTGGAACAAAATACTGGGGAGGACATTTACTTTCTGAACCCCTCGGCTTTTTAGATTTCAAGACTTTTGCACGTTATTGTTTTACTGAAAGTGTATCTGGATTTCAGACCTTGTTGACATCAAGCCACCTTTTCCACCGTCCGTTGCCGTAACTTCCCCCACAGCCTCCAGCCCAGGTGAGAAGCAACAGCCTTGGTTCTACTGTGCTTCTTAATCACTGAATGTACACCTCACTCCATTTAGAAAGTCGCTCTGAACGAGAACAACCGCTAAACGACTGTACCGACCTACTGTTGTCCTAACCAATCAAACGTCTTTGCTCGCCACACAAAACAGTGCGATTGGTTCAGTTGGGTGAGCCACTGATAAGATGACTCCACCCATTTGTGTGTTGCTCAAACCTTCCTCTCCCATCACACCTGCCCTGCTTGTGGATTAAGTCACTTCTTTGGTTCCCGATTCCCGATTCCGATTTCAGTGCGCATCACAGAACACAACATGTCGAGGAAAAGCATGAGAAATAGATTGGTTTGGCTAGGATCATAGTAGCCACCCTAGCTGCGTGATGGATGCCACCACAGTCTGTCTAAGCACCATGGATTAATGTATGTGTGCCTTTGTTTACACAATTTATATGGTAGCCGACTGTTTACCGCATGGGTCCATGGGTCTAAAGACCATAGGCTTGGAAATCAGCTGCAACTGACCTAATGGTTTTGTTGTAATGATCTGCTTTATGTACAGTAGGTCTACAGAGGCATTCTGTATTCTCTCATTTGTCATGGTTTTTCAGTAAACTGATCACAAAAATGTATTGTGGCCCATAAGGACGACTTCTGTGTCTATTTGGTCCGGTTTCAGCAAGTAATCTGGGTGTCGTTTCAGAGTCGAAACGGCCACAGAACCGTCCCCAAACTACACAGATCAAAAAACACAGTGAGTCTCTTTTTGCCTTGAATTGCCATGAATACAGAAGTTCAGACCCTGTATTTTCACCCACTATGATTATGCAAGCGCATACTGAAATAAGATCATCAACCATGAAATATACACCAAGTATTTTTCAGCATAATAGACTTTCATTTGTGGTAGCAAATTTACTTCATAGATGACATTATTTAGAAGTATTACTGGTAACTTGATAACTTTGAGCGTTCAACCTATTTTACCTCCAATAGTTTTATACCCAGTTGCATTGTGTTACTGCCGACACTAATACTTTTAAATGTAGAAAAAGGACGGGCCAGAAAACAAATGAGTTAACCCCGCCTGCTCTTGTGATGGCCCTTAGACCCTCGAGGGACTCACCTGTGGGAGTTCATCCGGGACATCCTCCTGAACCCAGAGAGGAACCCGGGTTTGATTAAGTGGGAGGACCGATCGGCGGGAGTCTTCCGCTTCCTCAAGTCCGAGGCCGTGGCCCAGCTGTGGGGGAAGAAAAAAAACAACTGCAGCATGACGTACGAGAAACTCAGCCGAGCCATGAGGTACCCGCCTTTACACAGCGCCGTTACTGCTGTTACACAGCGCCATTACTGCAGAGCCATGAGGTACCCGTTACTGCCGTTACACAGCGCCGTTACTGCTGTTACACAGCGCCATTACTGCAGAGCCACGAGGTACCCGTTACTGCCGTTACACAGCGCCGTTACTGCTGTTACACAGCGCCATTACTGCAGAGCCACGAGGTACCCGTTACTGCCGTTACACAGCGCCGTTACTGCTGTTACACAGCGCCATTACTGCAGAGCCACGAGGTACCCGTTACTGCCGTTACACAGCGCCGTTACTGCTGTTACACAGCGCCGTTACTGCAGAGCCACGAGGTACCCGTTACTGCCGTTACACAGCGCTGATACTGCCGTTACACAGCGCCGTTACGGTCGAGCCAAGAGGTACCCGTTACTGCTGTTACACAGCGCTGTTACTGCCGAGCCATGAGGTACCCGTTACTGCCGTTACACAGCGCCGTTGCTGCCGTTACACAGCGCCGTTACTGCAGTTACACAGCGCCGTTACTGCCGTTACACAGCGCCGTTACTGCTGTTACACAGCGCCGTTACTGCAGAGCCATGAGGTACCCGTTACTGCCGTTACACAGCGCTGTTACTGCCGTTACACAGCGCAGTTACGGTCGAGCCAAGAGGTACCCGTTACTGCTGTTACACAGCGCTGTTACTGCAGAGCCATGAGGTACCCGTTACACAGCGCTGTTACTGCCGTTACACAGCACCGTTACGGTCGAGCCAAGAGGTACCCGTTACTGCTGTTACACAGCGCCATTACTGCAGAGCCATGAGGTACCCGTTACTGCCGTTACACAGCGCTGTTACTGCCGTTACACAGCGCAGTTACGGTCGAGCCAAGAGGTACCCGTTACTGCTGTTACACAGCGCTGTTACTGCAGAGCCATGAGGTACCCGTTACACAGCGCTGTTACTGCCGTTACACAGCGCCGTTACGGTCGAGCCAAGAGGTACCCGTTACTGCTGTTACACAGCGCTGTTACTGCTGAGCCATGAGGTACCCGTTACTGCCGTTACACAGCGCCGTTGCTGCCGTTACACAGCGCCGTTACTGCCGTTACACAGCGCCGTTACTGCTGTTACACAGGGCTGTTACTGCTGTTACACAGCGCTGTTACTGCCGTTACTGCTGTTACACAGTGCCGTTACTGCCATTACACAGCGCCGTTAGTGCCGTTACACAGCGGCATTACTGCTGTTACACAGTGCCGTTACAGCTGTTACACAGCGCCGCTACTGCCATTACACAGCGCCGTTACCGCCATTACACAGCGCCCTTACTCATGAGGTACCCACCGTTACACAGCGCCGTTACTGCCGTTACACAGCGCCGTTACTGCCGTTACAGATCAGAACCAACACAGCGCTGTTACTGCCATTACAGATCAGAACCGACACAGCGCTGTTACTGCCATTAGAGATCAGAACCGACAGCGCTGTTACTGCCGTTACAGATCAGAACCGACACAGCACTGTTACTGCCATTAGAGATCAGAACCGACACAGCGCTGTTACTGTCATTAGAGATCAGAACCGACACAGCGCTGTTACTGCCATTACAGATCAGAACTGACAGCGCTGTTACAGATCAGAACCGACACAGCGCTGTTACTGACGTTACAGATCAGCTGAAAGAGCATTGATACTCATGCTACATCATTGCATTTGCATTATACAAATGCAAAACTGATGCCATATCGTAAGGGACATTACATCTTAGGCCTGTTAGACATTATATATCAGCTCTGTCACTGTTACATCTCTTTCCAGTTACACTTAAGAAATGTCAGATTACTGACATACCCACACAAAATATGATAATTATTTGTTATGCTGTTTATAATATCTGAACAGCCTGCATTAAATAACGGCTCATATTTTAGCATAATTAAAAGTCTAAACTGTACAATATGTCTCTCCACCCTCAGGTATTACTACAAGCGAGAAATCCTGGAGAGGGTAGACGGACGCAGGCTGGTTTACAAATTTGGGAGAAATGCCCAGGGATGGAAGGAAACGGATAAATGAAGAGATACGCATTTCTGTTGTCCCTTTTTTTTTTTAAAACCACCAAGTGAAGACTTTTAATTTATATCATAACATCAGACGCAGTCTGTTACTGTGAAGACTCCACGATGTACCCTTTCCCCATTTTTATTTTTATTTTTTTACTGTTTTTATATACATTTGCATTTGTTTGCACCTGAAAAAAGGACATGTTATATTTCTTTGCTTGCATTTTTTTTCCTTTGAGTGGGATGTTTAATTTTTCAATGGAGGGAGACTAAAAACATGTGCAGTACTATGGATCACCTTGAAGCCCATCTGAGAATCTATTTTTTCAGGCTTAGAACCTTGTAGATGTTTTACACACTATTTTGCATCTCTGTAGTAAAGGGTAAGGGTTTAGTCATTTCAGCAAAAAGAAACATGGTATTTCATTTGTTTGATTTCAGGGGGTTTGTACTTATTGCTTTGGTACTTTCTTTATCATAGGAGTCAATTTACTACCTTAAAGCGTGTGTGTTTCTACGTATATCCATGCTACTTATTAAGGCCACGTTCACGCTTGCATTTTGGAGCTCGACAACCGAAGTTATTAGCTGGAGTCGCTCATGTTCTGTGTCCGTACACATGCGCATATTTAGGAGACCGAGACCGCTTACAAGTATGAACGAGTGTATTTACAACACTGTCAGTAAGTTTGTAATAGCGTGGTATTTGCACTGAACGTAAATCTCGCATTTCAATTATCGCGCAGATGTAAACGTGATCTCCAATGTCAACAAACATGGACGCGGCCATTCAGTTTTTGTTAATCTCTGCCGAGAGAAGCCATTCGGTAGCGAATGAAGCAACATCGACGAATGCTTCTTTTAACACTGCTCAACATCACCCGTAGCACGCTCTATGGAAGTTAATCACTGCGCATTTGCTACCAGTTGTCAACTCCCGTTCCCGTCCACACTCGCACAACCATAGCATAAGCACCATTTGCATAGGAACAGGAGTCAGTAGTTCCGAACACAATATATTACTGTTTACAACTCAGAAAAAAATGGATGCTGTTGTATGGTATTTACCGACTACAAACCACACATGTTCAACTTAAGATCATTTGTGCAATTGAGACAAATGACAATTTTTGAGTTTTGGGCTTTAATCAAATGAGATCTGATACTGTTTTTTAATTATTTTCATATTTGCAATAATGGGAAATAAAAGTTTCTTTATGACGTTTCACATAGTCCTATCATGAAAAACACCACAGAAAACCATTATTTTTGTGAGGAAACTCACAAAATATTATAAAAGTATGACTTAAGGTTTCACACCTTGGAAGAGTAGGCTATTTCTTAACTGTTTTAAAGTCAAACAAGTGTCATTTCAGACTAAGAAGTTAAAATGAATGATTTTCAAACAAAAAGAAAAAACCACCAGATATTGCCAAAGAGCCATCTTTGTACGTGGACAAAATGTTACAGGGATATCAAACCCTCGGACTCTGTCACGGCACCAACTTCAAAAGTACAGAATTGTATACACACCCCACTGGGAAATGCTATAGCCTTCATGCCACGCACTGTGTAAAGAATTGTATATATTTTAAAAGTTAACAATGATATAAAGTATGTATACTTGAAATACTCCCTTGAGTTTTGTTTTTTATTCTGATACATCAAAGGTATGTTTAGCCTGTTGGTGTATGTTATAGATGACATTTACAGCACATGCTCTGGGGAAAATCCTGCAGCCACAAAAAAAGCTACAGAACTGACAAAAGGACATCATTGTAAATTATGGAACAAATACAATGTCTATTTGCCAATTTTATTTTATTTTTCCTTGTGAGGGTGCTGGGGGGTTGGGGGTGGGTCAGGATCAGGCCCGGTCATTAGCACTTTGAGAAGGTTCTGCCTTTACTTCTAAACCTTCACCGGAAGTGTGCAGTCCAACCCAAGGGAACAGCACACAAGAGCCTATGACATGATCCTGGATTTCACAGCCACTAACCCTAACCCTAACCCTAACCCTAACACTAACACTAACACTAACACTAACCCTAACACTAACACTAACACTAACCCTAACCACAAACGACTCTCGCTAAACTTATTTAGTGCACAGGCCACCGGTGCTCTTCATCCAAAGATATCTGTGACTGGTCTGCATGGCTGGTCTCAGATGGTGGGTAGCAGTAGCTCTGCATGGCTGGTCTCAGATGGTGGGTAGCAGCAGCTCTCCATGGCTGGTCTCGGATGGTGGATAGCAGTAGCTCTCCATGGTTGGTCTCAGATGGTGGGCAGCAGTAGCTCTGCATGGCTGGTCTCAGATGGTGGGCAGCAGTAGCTCTCCATGGCTGGTCTCAGATGGTGGGTAGCAGTAGCTCTCCATGGCTGGTCTCAGATGGTGGGCAGCAGTAGCTCTCCATGGCTGGTCTCAGATGGTGGGTAGCAGTAGCTCTCCATAGCTGGTCTCAGATGGTGGGCAGCAGTAGCTCTCCATGGCTGGTCTCAGATGGTGAGTAGCAGTAGCTCTCCATGGCTGGTCTCAGATGGTGGGTAGCAGTAGCTCTCCATGGCTGGTCTCAGATGGTGGGTAGCAGTAGCTCTCCATGGCTGGTCTCAGATGGTGGGTAGCAGTAGCTCTCCATGGCTGGTCTCAGATGGTGGGCAGCAGTAGCTCTCCATGGCTGGTCTCAGATGGTGGGTAGCAGTAGCTCTCCATGTCTGGTCTCAGATGGTGGGCAGCAGTAGCTCTCCATGGCTGGTCTCAGATGGTGGGCAGCAGTAGCTCTCCATGGCTGGTCTCAGATGGTGGGCAGCAGTAGCTCTCCATGGCTGGTCTCAGATGGCAGGTAGCAGTAGCTCTCCATGGTTCGTCTCAGATGGTGGGCAGCAGTAGCTCTGCATGGCTGGTCTCAGATGGTGGGTAGCAGTAGCTCTGCATGGCTGGTCTCAGATGGTGGGTAGCAGTAGCCCTCCATGGCTGGTCTCAGATGGTGGGTAGCAGTAGCCCTCCATGGCTGGTCTCAGATGGTGGGCAGCAGTAGCCCTCCATGGCTGGTCTCAGATGGTGGGTAGCAGTAGCTCTGCATGGCTGGTCTCAGATGGTAGGTAGCAGTAGCTCTCCATGGCTGGTCTCAGATGGTGGGCAGCAGTAGCTCTCCATGGCTGGTCTCAGATGGTGGGTAGCAGTAGCTCTCCATGGCTCCCACAGGCCCTTTCTCATCCATTCAAATATGGCCCATAATCCTCCAGTGCTTGATAGCACATAATGGGGATTGTTCAGGCTGTGTTCTTCGACGCTTGCTTTGCTTTTGTGTGTTTGTTTTTTTATGTGTCCATGAATGTTATCCTTAATACACACTGTCTCTTCTCCCACCATTGTGCCCTAGTCACCTATGATTAATACGGATCCAACCGACAGGTTTCAAAAAGCACTATGAAATCTGACTCGCCACGGGGGCAGCAATTAGACTGTATCACACTGTAATTATCCAGCTTATTCATCACACAGTGCTTGTACTCATAATACCAGGTCCTTTCTTCCCCTCTCTCTTCAAATCACATCTTGCTTCATGGGATATATTCAGCTTCAACAGGACAGGAATTCAAACTGACAATAATTTAATGCATAACATCGGAGGTACTTCCAAACAGCAATTAAATATTGGATGTCTAAACTGAGCTTGAATTGTTGCAATCTAGAAGAAATAAATGCACTTGGTTCAAATATTTCCCAATAAATATATTAACTACAGGGAAAATTATTTAGTTCATATCCTTATGCATAAACATGAAAATATAAGCTCAACAAATAAGGTAATTTGTAGCACAGGATATTAGGGACAAAGGTAAAACACATAACGGCTGAAAGACGCCATGATGTCACCAGTCAAATAATTTCCCATACAGTGCAGAAGCAGGTGCTACAAGCTCACATTTTAAAAGCGTACATACGGGTCACGCTAACGCTTAACAGCTTACATTACAATAGTGTACAAACCCCAATTCCAAAAAAGTTGGGACAGTATGTAAAATGCACATAAAAGCAGAAAGCAGTGATTTGTAAATGATCTTTTACATATATTTAATTGAAAACAGTACAAAGAAAATATATTTAATGTTTTACCTTATCAACTTTATTGATTTTTGTAAATATATGCTAATTCTGAATTTGATGCCTGCAACACGTTCCAAAAAAGTTGGGACAGGGGCAAAAAAAAAAGACTGGAAAGTTCAAAAAACATCTGTTTGGAACATTCTACAGGTAAACAGGTGATGCTATCATGACTGGGTATAAAAGGATATCAAAATACTCTTGCAAGCGATACTATAACCTCTCTGCATTTGAATGGATCTCTATGGGAATTGGGGGGTGGGACTACATTAAGCTGTAAATTACACAGGAATAGTATGGAACACATGGTTGGCTAAATGGCTGTAAGTCATCAAGGGTCTGAGGTATCAAACGAGCCTCAAACCATCACTCTGCAGTCAGATATGCAGTAGATATGGATGGGTCACTTTAAGGGTTGTTTCTCCTAATTCAATTTCATATTGAACTCTGTGGAAAAATATGGAACATGTTGCAGGCATCAAATTCGGAATTAGCGTATATTTACAGAAAATCAATAAAGTTGATAAGGTAAAACATTAAATATATTTTCTTTGTACTGTTTTCAATTAAATATATGTAAAAGAGAAATTACAAATCACTGCTTTCTGCTTTTACGTGCAGTTTACATACAACTTTTTTGGAATTGGGGTTTGTATATGGAGGTCTAAGATTCAGCAGTTGAAGTGCTGTACACACTCCATATAATGTGACTTATTATGCTAAACCATTGCAAATGTTTTCTCTAAACTGCGTGAGTTCTTTACTTAAACAGGTGTTAATCTCTCAACTGTTGCTAAGGGATTGAATCAGTCAACCTCCACAGCAATCCAGTCTCAACGCATAGTGATAATTTAACAATGTTTTCCTCTTTAATTTATCTTCCTTTTGTCCCAAGCACAATGCGAGTAATATTGGCCATATTATTTACAGTGTCTCCTCAAATATTGGCTTACAAACAATGGAAAGAGTCTTCTCACGAACTCTTATTTGCATCCCTACAGGACATTCAGGTTACAAACAAACATGGCTCATGGTTTGTGGTTCATGTGATCAGAGAATGACTAAATTACTGTAGGTAGACCGTCATGGTGGATGGCCCTGCAAAACGTAAAGTCACACAAATTGTAAATAATTATTGGTAACGAACATGCCTCTGAATGTCTAATATTGTTGGTCACTATTTTTCTTTGTTAAATTTCTTTTTCTTTTTTTTATTAACCTACACTTTGGAATGACAAAGTCTTACTTTAAAAGAGAGGAAATTCCTACATTTTCCGTTATGATACAGGAAGCACTCTCTCTGCAGCATTAGAGGACTTTCACATCTCCAACACAGACCATGCTGGAATATGCCAAGAGTGAATTATAATGAATATTAAAAAAATATATATATATATGAAAATAAAAAATTTGTATATACAGTCATGTTAAAAAGTAAGTACACCCCCAGATAAGTTGTGTCTTTTTAGACATATTTGGACACATGGATATCTGATCCTTTCACTGCGTTTTACTGTTAAATGTTTTCTAATTAAACAAAGGGCTCAAAGAAATGATGCTTTTAAATAATTTATTTATCAAAAATCAACAGAAGTGCAGTTATCCTGTGAGTTAAAAGTAAGTACATGCCTGGCTTCAATGGTGTTGCCCCTTTTGACAGCAATAACCTCTTCTAGGCATTTCTTGTAATTGACTATAAGTCTCTTACATGGACTGGGAGGAATGTTTAGCCATTCTTCTTTGCAGTACTGCTTCCATTGTGTGATGTTAGAGGGCTTCCTTGAATGCACAGCCCACTTCAAGTCCCCCCAAAGCATTTTGAGAGGATTGAGGTCTGGACTTTGACTTGGCCATTCCATAACCCTCCATTTTTTACATTACATCACAGGCATTTAGCAGACGCTCTTATCCAGAGCGACTTACACAACCATTTTGTCATTCTGTAGTAGATTTGCTTGTATGCTTGGTCCAGGACCTCTTCAGCTTCAGCATCTGAACTGCATTCACAGTCTCCTCAAGAATGGTCTGGTATAAAGTTGAATTCATGGTTGAATGGATTATGGTAAGTTTACCCGGCCCTGAGGCAGCAAAGCAGCCTCAAACCATAAGGCCCCTCCACCATGTTTCACCATTGGAATGGGGTACTTCTGCTCAAAGGCAGTGTTGCATCTTTGCCAAAAACATGACGTTTTGCATTGCGCCCAAACAACTCCAATTTTGACTCATCAGTCCAGAGTACATTTTCTCAGTAGTTTTGAACTTTATCCAGATGTTAAGTTCAGTCATGCTTTGATATTCTTTTTGGAGAGCAGGGGCTTCTTCCTTCCTATCCTCCCATGTAGGCCAGGTTTGTGCATCTCTTTCTGTCCTTCCTATCCTCCCATGTAGGCCAGGTTTGTGCATCTCTTTCTGTCCTTCCTATCCTCCCATGTAGGCCAAGTTTGTGCATCTCTTTCTGTCCTTCCTATCCTCCCATGTAGGCCAAGTTTGTGCATCTCTTTCTGTCCTTCCTATCCTCCTATGTAGGCTAAGTTTGTGCAATCTCTTTCTGTCCTTCCTATCCTCCCATGCAGGCCAGGTTTGTGCATCTCTTTCTGTCCTTCCTATCCTCCCATGTAGGCCAAGTTTGTGCATCTCTTTCTGTCCTTCCTATCATCCCATGCAGGCCAGGTTTGTGCATCTCTTTCTGTCCTTCCTATCCTCCCATGTAGGCTAAGTTTGTGCATCTCTTTCTGTCCTTCCTATCCTCCTATGTAGGCCAAGTTTGTCTCTTTCTGATTGTTGGCAAGTGAAGTCTGTCAGCATCGTACGTACGTATATACGGTATCTATAAATTTAGAATAGTCTAAAAGAGTTTATTAATTTAATTCGTATTCATAGTTCTTCTAAAAAACCTTAATGAAAAAGGCATAGATTTTACTGAACTTTCATTCAACATGACCTAAGGTTTATTTTTTAAGATTTATTGTGTAATATTCTCCTGGCACTATGGATTCATATTAATGTGTGGGCATGCAAAAAGAGGACAGAAAAACACAGTAAGACATTTTATATGCATTCCCCTCTTTAAAACGCACAGCGACTCTGCCGAAAGAAACGTGGAGAATTTTACACATGAAAGCAGAAGTGGGCGTTCAGAGCGCCCGTAGACAGATTTTAACTCTGCACTCGCTGTGACACATAGGGAAATTGGTACAGACTGGACATTGATTGAAAGATTACAAAGCTGTTAGGCAAATGGGCCTGACTGAATAAAACCTCTGTTGCACAGAGAAGTGACTGACATACACTACTCACAAAAAGTTAGGGATATTCGGCTTTCGGGTGAAATTTCAGGATGAACCTAAAATGCACTATAACCTTTACAGGTGAAATTAATTTGACCGTCTCTAAACTTTTGAATGCACATGTCCAACTATTCAATGTTTCAGTACTTTTTGCACAACTTGCTGTTCTCTAACAAGGAGCTGAACGGCAAAATTCACAACAGGTGTTTGATCCATGAATCGACCAATACATTTCCTGGTTCAATTAGAATTGGTATTTAAACAGTCCTCTTCATCATGCTGTTCACATTTTGACATCATGAGACCAAGACGACACCTAACAATTGATCAACAGTACCTCGCCATTGCGAGGCTTCAAACAGGATGTTCTCAGAGGGAAGTGGCCACTGAGCTTAGAGTGTCACAGAGTGTCATCAGCAGGTTGCAACAGAGATACAGAGACTGGAAGAGTCACAGAAAGGCATAGAAGTGGACGTCCTTTGGCCACATCCCACACTGATGACCGCTTCATTGTGAACAGTGCCCTGCGGAACCGGATGATGAATGCCACTCAACTCCAGGCACATTTAAGGGAGGTGAGAGGCACCCAAGTGTCACGTCAGACCATTCGAAACCGTAACTCCAGTCCTGGAGGGCCGCAGTGTCTGCAGATTTATCTCCAGTCCTATGGGGTCGCAGTATCTGCAGGTTTAACTCCAGTCCTGGAGGGCCGCAGTGTCTGCAGGTTTAACTCCAGTCCAATAGGGTCACAGTGTCTGCAGGTTTAACTCCAGTCCTGGAGGGCCGCAGTGTCTGCAGGTTTAACTCCAGTCCTGGAGGGCCGCAGTGCCTGCAGGTTTACCAAAAGTCCAGTCCTGGTTTTCGGGGTGTTCTCGGCAGCAGTGGTTCATTTAAGTAATTGGCTGTGTCCGAATTGGCTGTGTTCCATACTATTAGGTAGGTTTGTTGTGTAGACAGGATGAAAGAGTTATTAAGTAGGCAAAGTTTTCTCTATATATAGCATACCTTAAACCCCCGCATCATACACTTACTTCCAGGGTTTCACTAAGTATATTCGGTAGCACACTTTTCAAAAAGTACATAAACATTTTGGTCACATAAATATGACGTGAAGCATCGTTTTAAAAATAACAACAAAAACAACACCAACACCTGGCTGCTCAGGGTGACGTCTTACGACACTTCCACAGTACGCTTGGAAAATAGTACGTCACAGTTAAACAGCACACTTCTGCCAATGCACAAGGAGACAGGGCGCAGTAGACAGGGCTCTGATTTGGACACAGTGCACTGTACACAGGAGACAGGGTGCAGTAGATAGGGCTCTGATTCAGACACAGTGCACTGTACACAGGAGACAGGGTGCAGTAGACAGGGCTCTGATTCAGACACAGTGCACTGTACACAGGAAACAGGGTGCAGTAGACAGGGCTCTGATTCAGACACAGTGCACTGTACACAGGAGACAGGGTGCAGTAGACAGGGCTCTGATTCAGACACAGTGCACTGTACACAGGAGACAGGGTGCAGTAGACAGGGCTCTGATTCAGACACAGTGCACTGTACACAGGAGACAGGGTGCAGTAGATAGGGCTCTGATTCAGACACAGTGCACTGTACACAGGAGACAGGGTGCAGTAGACAGGGCTCTGATTCAGACACAGTGCACTGTACACAGGAGACAGGGCGCAGTAGATAGGGCTCTGATTCAGACACAGTGCACTATACGCAGGAGACAGGGTGCAGTAGATAGGGCTCTGATTCAGACACAGTGCGCTGTACACAGGAGACAGGGTGCAGTAGATAGGGCTCTGATTCAGACACAGTGCACTGTACACAGGAGACAGGGTGCAGTAAATAGGGCTCTGATTCAGACACAGTGCGCTGTACACAGGAGACAGGGCGCAGTAGATAGGGCTCTGATTCAGACACAGTGCACTGTACACAGGAGACAGGGTGCAGTAAATAGGGCTCTGATTCAGACACAGTGCGCTGTACACAGGAGACAGGGTGCAGTAGACAGGGCTCTGATTCAGACACAGTGCGCTGTACACAGGAGACAGGGTGCAGTAGACAGGGCTCTGATTCAGACACAGTGCACTGTACACAGGAGACAGGGTGCAGTAGACAGGGCTCTGATTCAGACACAGTGCACTGTACACAGGAGACAGGGTGCAGTAGATAGGGCTCTGATTTGGACACAGATTGCCTGAGGAATCCACACACGTTGCACTCAAGGACATAATTGGCAGCTGATTGAAAGGAAACCACGGCCCCCTGGGAATTTAGTTTGACACCCCTGTACTACCCTGTCCTGGCTGACATAATCTTCTCTGGTACGGTTTCCTGCTCTCATTATAGATTAGTGGAAATGCACGTAATCAGAGCTGACAGCCAAATTACATTATGAGTGCATACAGTATGCCTTACAATTGAAATTTTAATTCCATTTTTTTTTCCCCCAATTGACTGATGATGGGTGTTGAGAGGCGATTAAGCAGGAGAGGTAAGTTAGGGACGCAGAGCCAGTGACCCGCCTCCCTCCTTATCTCTGAGCGTTAACAGAAGACGCCTGACTGAGAGCCTCCATGGGGCCCGGAGGTGCTGTGTAAATGTGGGCTAACCTGCTGAGCGAGCTCGTCTTCTCTGGAAAGCCTGGCATTGGAACTGGCAGACAAGTACCCAAACCGGTTAAAGCATCCCTGCTGCCAGTCTTACACACACACACACACACACACACACACACACACACACACACACACCATAAACAGACACACCGACGCACGCACACACACACCATACACACACACACACTCACACACACACTCACACTCACATGCATGCACACTCACACGCACGCACACCATACACACACACACACACACACACACACACACCATAAACAGACACACCGACGCACGCACACACACCATACACACACACACACTCACACTCACACTCACCATACACACACACCATACACACACACACACTCACACTCACACACACACTCACACGCATGCACACTCACACGCACGCACACCATACACACACACACACACACACACACACACCATAAACAGACACACCGACGCACGCACACACACCATAAACAGACACACCGACGCACGCACACACACCATACACACACACACACTCACACTCACACACACACTCACACGCATGCACACTCACACGCACGCACACCATACACACACACACACACACACACCATAAACAGACACACAGACGCACGCACACACACCATTCACACGCACACACTCACACGCACGCACACCATACACACACACACACACACACACCATACACACACACACTCACAGTCACAGTCACACGATGCTGATAGGCTGTGCGCTGGCACACACACACACAGCGAGAGAGAGACATTTAAAACCTCTTGATTCAAAATGTGCTTGTGTTTGGAACAGACGACCAGCCAAGAATATAAAGAGAGTAAAATACAATAAAACAAAACAAACCACCATAAAAAAGGGTTAAGCAAAGGGTAGAGAAAGAGAGAGGTGTAGAAAATGGCAGAGAGGGGGAGAGGGAGAGGGAGAGAGAGAGAGAGAGAGAGAGAGGAGAGAGAGAGAGAGAGAGAGAGAGAGAGAGAGAGAGAGAGAGAGAGAGAGAGAGAGAGAGAGGGCATATCACTTCACCTCTCACTGGAGGATCTGTTGGGGATAGGAGGGGGTTAGATAGGGGGGGGGGTTAGATGGGGGGGGTTAGATAGGGGGGGGTTAGATATGGGGGGGTTAGATATGGGGGGGGGTTAGATGGGGGGGGTTAGATAGGGGGGGGGGGGGGTTAGCACAATCTAGCAGAATAAAAGACAGGCATTGTTCATGCCTCAGACTGAGTGTCACTGTGTATAAGCTGCTGAAAGTGTCTGAAGTTAAACAGCAAACACCTGCTGTGGGCACCAGTTTCTTCAGGACATATGGACGCCATTTAATCCTCCAGTGACCTTTGAAACTCTTTTTCTTTTGGCACAACAATGTAACTGGTGTAATCATAACCCTAACCCTGGTGTAATCATAACCCTAACCCTGGTGTAATCTTAACCTTTACAAAACATGTGACTAAATAACTGTTTGTCTGAATCGGTATGTCAGTGTGAAAAAAAACCCCACAGGCACTGGAGTCCAAACTGCTTTACTATTATTCTTGGTTGATCTGTTTATTTAGAGATGAGAATATAGTAGAGTAGGCTTAGCCTTTGGCAGTATTACCAGACTCTGCCATCCTGTTAATTATGCCATTATACAACCTAGCAAGTGAAGGTACCCCAGTCCTACTGCACTGTGATGTGTTCTAGAGAAAGCGTACCCATCCTAAGGCCCACTGCACTGTGATGTGTTCTAGAGAAAGCGTACCCATCCTAAGGCCCACTGCACTGTGATGTGTTCTAGAGAAAGCGTACCCATCCTAAGGCCCACTGCACTGTGATGTGTTCTGGAGAAAGCGTACCCATCCTAAGGCCCACTGCACTGTGATGTGTTCTAGAGAAAGCGTACCCATCCTAAGGCCCACTGCACTGTGATGTGTTCTGGACAAAGCGTATCCATTGTCAGGCTTAGTCTCTCTTTAGTTTTTTTTGTTTTTTTTATCTTCTTTGACTGAAAAAGACACAAAGCTCCTGTGATGCTCTACAACATATTCAGACCCGGTTGAAAGCGTTTGATATGAAGCATGCTTGC
>CM056388.1:426302-441302 GCA_029718625.1 Synaphobranchus kaupii
CGAGTCTGCAGTCAATCAGTGCACTAACATCAGGCTCTGTGAGTTGACTGCATTAGACATCTAAATAATCGAATATATACAAATATTTAAAAGCAAAAACCAGGAAGGATGTGTAAAAGGACAAGTACAAAACAGTGTTGTGCACACCAACTGGGTTATATGAGCAAGGGATTGAGGAAAAGCACACCAATCAAGTCTGAGCGCAGTCTATTTTACTGCTTATATGAGAGCAGTCAGCTGCCTTTGGGGCTTTGTAATGGCCTAAGCACATTTCAGAGACTGATAGAAAGCATTTTTTTGAGATGAGAGCTTTCAGGCTCTACTACGCTATCTAGATAATGAAAGGGAAGTCTAACATTGCACTGATCAAACTGAATATGGATGCAGGTCATTTATGCACCAAATCAAAGGAATTGTGGTGCGTTTAGCGGTAAACACTCACGTGGGCTCACGGTTACCGGATGGATTGAAGATGTGAGAAGTGCTTTTAAATGGAGAGATATGACCAACTCCCCTGGCTGTGGGCACAAACTGCCCGGCAAAGGCTCCTTCCCAGAAATAACGATCAAATAGTTAGTAAAAACCTGAGAAAAGACTATAGCGAGGTAATTAAAATAGCAAGCTAAAATATATGGCCAAAACAAAAGTTTGTAAGCAAGCTATCGAGGTACCTTATTTTCTGCCAGTTAGGTCAAAATAGTGAATATTGCGTCATGTAGTTTTACTGATTAACTAAAACGGGCAAGAAGGTTGCCGAATGTATGCTTTGCAGGCAGACTCAGTTTCCATACGTTTCGATGTGAACATTGAATTAAAAATATACCTATTTTCTCAATGTTATACTTAGTCCCGTGGCAATGACAAACGTCGATTGATGAATGGCGTGTTATTATAACCATATCCACTTAATATCTTCTTAAATACATCTAAGTCTACGCACATGATCTGAGTATATCTCCAGATAAGAACTCCGTGGCATTAGATTGAGTCACTAGTCGGCACTTTCAAGATTAACTGGCTTAGAGCTGCTTTAGCTCAGCCCAATTCCATTTGGTTCCATATACCTAAGAACATTTCTGACAAGCCTGGAGGTCTGGACTTTTTGCTACAGTGTGACTTGGATTTAAGCAAACTACCTGTTAAGCTATCTAACTTTCAGAGTCAAACCCTGCTTTACTGGAAGATGATGTTTAACCATAACTTTTCTCCCAATAGCTCCACCCTGTGGAACAACAGGGTTATTACAATTAACAGAAAAACCTATGATCTAGATACACAAGGACTCTTCTTAGAACACATTGATTGTATATCCAAATTTAACATTGTGTGTTCCTGCAGAGAATACAACAAAAACTTCAAAGGTATACCAACAGCATTAAAAAATCTAATAAGGAGGAAAACAATGCTGTACAGCGAGGTTCAAATCAAGCCGCCTCTTTTGAAGATTAATGACATAACTACAAAATGCAGCAACACATTTATTCAAGGAGTTTTCAACAGTAAAATATTTCCAGGTTACAACAATTATCCCTAAGCTAGAGGGTGAGGATAAATCCTCTATTTTGAAAACCTACTAACAATATCAAGTGGCCTTTACCACCAAAAGTAAAAAAAACTAATTTTAAGATTTTAACAAAGATTTACCCTGTAGCTGAGGTAACGAGTAAAAGATTCTAAATAGAGGAACTCCTGCTTCTGGGCAGCCAACCAGAAACTATTGGAAACCTTTTCTTCTCATGTCCCAACACGTCCCGCTGCTGGGCTGATATCCATGGCTGGTTGTCTATCAAGATGGACAAACTGCCTGTGTTCCAAGCATTTCATCTGCTAATGTACATGAACAATCTTCCAAGTACCTGATATAGTCAACCTTATTATACTTATGGGTAAATATCATATTGGCAAACAAACCCCAATTCCAAAAAAGTTGGGACAGTATGCAAAAAAGCAGAAAGCAGTGATTTGTAAATTCTCTTTTACATATATTTCATTGAAAACAGTACAAAGTAAATATATTTAATGTTTTACTTTATCAACTTTATTGATTTTTGTAAATATACACTATTTCCGAATTTGATGCCTGCAACACGTTCCAAATAAGTTGGGACAGGGGCAGCATAAGACTGGGAAGGTTGTGGAATGTTCAAAAAACACACTTCCCATTTAGGGATTTCACCATCTACAGTCCATCATTTATTTTTATTTTTTTAAATCTCTGTGCAATATTGAATGGGCCCGTGACCTTCGATCCCTCAGACGGCACTACATTAAAAACTGACATGCTTCCGTAATGAATGTAACCACATGGGCTCGGGAATACTTCGGAAAACCGTTGTCGGTAAACACAGTTTGTCGCTGCATCTACAAATGCAAGTTAAGATTATACTACACAAAGTGTAAGACATATATCAACAACATCCAGAAACGCCGCCGACATCCCTGGGCTCAAGCTCATCTGAGATGGACTGACGCAAAGTGGAAACAATTTGAAACCTTTCAAATTGTTTTTGGAAATAAAGGACGTTGTGTTCTCCGGGCAAAAGAGGAAAAGGACCATCCAGATTGTTACCAACGCAAGGTTCAAAAGCCAGCGTCTGTCATGGTATGGGGGTGTATTAGTGCCCATGGCATGGGTAACTTGCATATCTGTGAAGGCACCATTAACACTGAAGGGTACATATGCATTTTGGAGCAACATATGCTGCCATCTAGACAACGTCTTTTTCAGGGACGTCCCTGCTTATTCCAGCCAGACAATGCCAAGCCACATTCTGCACGTGTTACAACAGCGTGGCTTCATAGTCAGAGAGTGCGGGTGCTAGACTGGCCTGTCTGCAGTCCAGACCTGTCTCACATTGAAAACGGGTGGCGCTTTATGAAGTGCAAAATATGACAAAGGAGACCCCGGACTGTTGAGCAGCTGAAGTCTTATATCAAGCAAGAATGGGAAAATATTCCGCTTTCAAAACTACAACAATTAGTGTGGTCAGTTCCCAAACGATTACTGAGTGTTGTTAAAAGGAAAGGTGATGTAACACAGTAGTAAACATGCCCCTGTCCCAACTTTTTTGGGACATGTTGCAGGCATCAAATTTAGAATGAGCATATATTTACAAAAAACAACAAAGTTGATTAGTTAAACATTAAATATCTTGTCTTTGTACTGTTTTCAATTGAATACAGGTCAAAAAATCATTGCTTTCTGTTTTTATTTACATTTGATACACTGTGCCAACTTTTTTCCCTAACAAAAATGAACTATAGAATTGCTATAGTTATCTTCAAGAAAACTATAAGAATATTATAGTTTTTTCGCCCACTATAATAATGCTATAGTAGCCTATTTGTCACTATAGTACGATAGTATCACTATAGTATTTTCACCCCCTATAATAATTATTTAGTATTTATCCCTATAGGACAATAGCATGACTATAGTGTGTACGAAAAAACTACAGTAATACTATAGTATTTGTATAGTATATGCTGTCGACATACTATAGTTTTACTATAGTTCATTTTCGTTAGGGTTGGAATTGGGATTGGGATTTGTATGTATGGAAAAATATCAAGCCAGCCTTTTCCTTTTCCCTGAATGAATTCCAAAATTACTTTTCCTATCTAAAAAAGATGAAGAAAGATTAAACACTAGAAAAGTTCTATCAGTCCATATCTCATAACGTCCTTCTTTGAAGTCTTGATTTTATTTAAAATTACATGTATGCTCTGCCCCCCCTACATTGCAATGTTACATCACTATGTATCATTCCCAATTGTATTGTTGTCTCTGAATGTTGCTCAATAAAAAATTTAAATAAAAGATAACTGATTTCTTTAATTTCTCTGAACCACAGCACCCCTCTTCCTCCGATCCTACAGTAACACTGTTCACTTTTACAATACCACAGATTTTGAGTTAGCCGATCCAGGTGAAGCGCAATCTGCTCGTTTCGTTCCTGTCATGTTTCCAATCGATGAGCGACAGAGACTGGCTAAGGACCCCTAAGCCCTCCATGTTGCCAAATAATTCTGCATGTTCAAAACATTACCTCAAAAAGAACTTAATTTACGGTTTATGTATAGCATTGACTTGTTTTACACGCATGCACACTTGTTTTATAGTTGCATGTACAATATAAAAATATAAGCGGGATACAATCTGCACACTACTATGCGATGATTACAAATAATTAGGCAGCTTATAGGGCACTTCTCACCAACGGAGGACAGAAAGATGGCGGCCTCCTTACAGCTGGGTCGTCAAGGGATTTTACTCGGGTTAAGAATAATTAAAGTTAAAAAATGCTTATGGACACCACAACCGGGCAATGTTCATTTGAGGCACTTTTTCCAATCGGCATCTTTCCTTGGTGAGTATTGCCATAATGTGAATCGCCCTCGCTGGCTAGCTGTCAAAGTTGCTAACATAAACTAGCTACTAAATAGCTAACGTTACAGTTGAACTGTCTAGCAGTCAACAAACTGCCCACCACTGGCACAGACTCCAGACTCGTTACTGCTGCTCTTCATTGACATACTGCAATGCGGACAGTACTGCAGTTAGCTGGTGAAGCCGGCTGGCTATCTGTACCTGACTAGTAGTATCTGTAGCAACTTCTAACGAAAACGCAAAGCTAGGAAGCAATTTGTAACAGAAACGTGCCCTGTCCGACACAACCATGTAAGTTAGTGGAAATCAGCTAGCTAACATTATTTTACTAGTTATCTATATAGTACCTTAATGTAAACGGGTTTAGCTAGGCATCCTGCTAGCAATGGGACGGATGGGATACGTTATGGGAAGGATGTGCTTTGTCTTATCTGTTCTGTAGTTACTTAGATGATGTTTCTGCATGCACTTATTGTATGTCGCTTTGGATAAAAGCGTCTGCTAAATGACTAATGTAATGTAGCAAGTTAAACTAACGTTTAACCACAAATCTGTGTAGTTTCATTTAACGGATTATCATTTCTGTTTGCCAATGACATTTGTGACATCCAGAAAAAAGGCTAACAAAACCACAAGGACCAATAACGGATCTTTCAATAACGTTAGCCATGTCAAACATGGTAGCTGTACAAAACGGGCCCTGATGCCACGGGTGCTAAAGTCCAATTGAGTTGATTGTATTTATTCAATTGCAGTTATAGTCTGCCAATCTAGCCACCCTGATATTAATGCAGTCGATTCATGTAATGCTGTGGTTCCCAAACTTGGTCCCGGAGTACCCCTGCCCTGTGTATGCTAGTTTTCCTTCCAAACACAAATGCAATCCCACAATGAACGTTTATAACACGCTGTTATTTTTCTTAATTAGGTGCTTTTCGTGTTTAGAGGGATCATTCCCTCTCATTAAGCCACATTGTCAGAAATAGCTTTGCATGCCATGAAGAATTTAAATGCCATTTTCACATTGTGATTATTGTGAAATATTACAAACAATTACACAAAAAGAGGTACATAACCATTTGGTAGATAATGAAGAATTCAAGGACAAAGCAAATTACAACTAGCCAAACCTGCATTGTGTTATGTGTTGTGTTTATTCTTCATGGTATGCATAGCGTTTTCTGACATAATGTGGTTTAAGCCGGTAAATAATCCCTCAAAACATGAAAAGGACCAAGTTTGGAAACCACTGATGTAATTAAATGTATGAATTCTGGTCCATTTGATTAGGCCTACATTTAAAAAAACGGGGGATACAAGGTCAAAACTATGTAAGGTTTGATAGGTAATTCAAACCCTCAAAATATGATTAGCCCAGCATCACACGATATGAAGACATCAACAGTCCAAGTATTTTTGTTTCCCTGCCACTGTTCATTACCACACACACACACACACACACACACACACACACACACACACACACACACACACACACACACACACACACACACACACACACACACACACACACACACACACACACACACACAGTTTCAGATCTACCCAGAATTAACCGCCTGGACAAGAAAACCATAATAAAAAAACCAGCAGCAGGGGGCAGTAATGGGTAAACTACAGAATATACACAAGCAGATGTTTTCCTTTTTTGTTCGCTATGGAAGAGCCCCGGTGCTCTGACGAGTCTGAAGTTTCATATTTTCCTGACCATGTTCAACCGCTGTAGTTCTCTGTCAAATGAGTGACACTGTTAGTGACAAATCACCAGTACATCCCTTCCCACATGTGGCACTCTCAGTTTAGACTAAATACAAATGTAAAAATTCAAAATACAAGATTCTTCTGAAGAGGCTGCAGTTTAATGCTGCCTGATTCCGTGTAGATTCTGGGCTTTTGAACATGCCCCTTCTGTAAACCTCTTGTTTCTATGACTACAGTTGACAACACTGTAGAATGTCACCGACCGCAATTTATTTACAAATTAATTATTTGGTTTTGCTTGTTAATGACTTGTGTGTGTGTCTGACAAACTGACTGATTATAAACCATGCAGAACCGTTGGCGGCGGGCCGTATTGTTAGCGGGCGGTCATTGCTCTCACCCCCGCCCATCCATGGGCTTACCTGCCTTGTCTAGGCGGTGAAAGTAATTGGAGTGAAACGACGCGCTTATTATCAGCCCACGCGTCTCCGCACAAACCGCACGCGCATTGCCTTGCTGTCCAGGACGCTCGAGCGTGAGACCTAGGCCTGTTTTCAATAAACATTTTTCTTATGTTTATTGAAGCGCGCGTTACTTTAATTCTTTGCGAACACACCATTGAGTTAGCTTTACCGAATGTCGATGCCAAATGGTGTTTGTAAATGATAAAACCAACAATTTCATTTTTAAAAACATATGTCGACAAAATTCACAAATGAACCGTCAGACTAGCTATGCAGGGAAACTGTTTGGGTGTACTTACGTTTGAGGAAATAGGCCTACGTCACACGCCACAGGAGAGCTTCGCCTACATCTTTTTACAGATTTCGGCAATTTTGTTAGGCTGAGTTCCTCAGGTAGATGGATGGAGTTAGTGAGTCCTCCGTCCTTCTAAATACTTCCAGACGACATTGGTAGGATGTTATTGCACCACAGGTGACTCGGAAACGGCTCTAGACGCAAACGGCAGGTCATAATCTCACTTCCTGTATTGCTGGACCCCGCGCTCGCGTTTTTGCGTGGCGCCCACCTTCTCTCTGCGCCAGTCCGCTTTGATCTCGTGACTGTTGTGCGGGGTGCTTTTGTTTCCCGCCTTTTCCCACAATTATTGTCTTTAATCGTCTGATAACTACTCCAGTTGGATATTTTGCCTATTTATACGCATGCACGTTTATCACAAGGTGCAAATATCAAGAGAACACAATTTTTTTATGACCCTTGGAAACGATGTCTGTGTATAGTGCCATCAGATCTTCATGAACCGCAGTTCCTAACCCATTATCAATAAAAATATATATTTCAAAAATTATTTTGTGTAGCTATCTGTTTTCTTTAAATAATAAAATAAGGGCATATTCTTGCTTTTTCATAAAAAAATTGTGTGTGTGTGTGTGTGTGTGTGTGTGTGTGTGTGTGTGTGTGTGTGTGTGTGTGTGTGTGTGTGTGTGTGTGTGTGTGTGTGTGTGTGTGTGTGAGAGAGAGAGAGAGAGAGAATATGATAAATTAAGTTCCATTCTACCTTGGTAGGTACTGACTATAAATTCTACTATATATAGGCCTATATTTCCTAATTGTGTGTGTGCGTGTGTGTGCATATGTATATAATTTATTTGTTTGTGGTCCCTCTCTTGGCTGACTCTGCACTAGTTGCCCTTAATTTCCTGAATGTCCTTTCCTGTCTGTTCACCAGGAGCCCCCCCTCTCCAGGTTCAGATGCCCGCACTCTCCCCCACCATGGAGGAGGGCAACATCGTCAAATGGCTGAAAAAAGAAGGTAAGAGAGAGACCCGTCCCCCCCCCGTCCCCTCTGTCTCTAGGGGTACTGGATGAGATGCTTGGCTCTACTTTACAGATTATGTCATTATAAATAAAACAAAAAAAACATTTTACTTCCCGTTTTTCTTTTCATTCCCAATTTCGAATGCCCAGCTGTAACATTATATTACTGGGGCGGCAGTGTAGTATAACCCAAAAGCTTGTAATCCAAAGGTTGCAGGTTTGATTCCCAGGTAGGACACTGCCGTTGTACCCTTGAGCAAGGTACCTAACCTGAATTGCTTCAGTATATATCCAGCTGTAGAAATGGATGCTGTGAATTCAGGAGAGTACGCTCCGCAAGCCGCTTCTTCTGTACACTGCAGTCTGTCAGGCAGCCTGTGCAGTTACTGCACTACAGGACTGTGCGGTTACTGCGCTACAGGACTGCGTGGTTACTGCGCTACAGGACTGTGCCGTTACTGCGCTACAGGACTGCGCGGTTACTGCGCTACAGCACTGTGTGGTTACTGCGCTACAGGACTGTGCCGTTACTGCACTACAGGACTGTGTGGTTACTGCGCTACAGGACTGTGCCGTTACTGCGCTACAGGACTGTGCCGTTACTGCGCTACAGGACTGTGCCGTTACTGCGCTACAGGACTGTGCCGTTACTGCACTACAGGACTGTGCGGTTACTGCGCTACAGGACTGTGCGGTTACTGCGCTACAGGACTGTGCGGTTACTGCGCTACAGGACTGTGCCGTTACTGCACTACAGGACTGCGCCGTTACTGCGCTACAGCACTGTGTGGTTACTGCGCTACAGGACTGTGCCGTTACTGCGCTACAGGACTGTGTCGTTACTGCACTACAGGACTGTGCGGTTACTGCGCTACAGGACTGTGCGGTTACTGCGCTACAGGACTGTGCCGTTACTGCACTACAGGACTGTGCCGTTACTGCACTACAGCACTGTGCGGTTACTGTGCTACAGGACTGTGCCGTTACTGCGCTACAGGACTGTGCGGTTACTGCGCTACAGGACTGCGCGGTTACTGCGTTACAGGACTGTGTAGTTACTGCGCTACAGGACTGCGCGGTTACTGCGCTACAGGATTGTGCCGTTACTGCGCTACAGGACTGCGCGGTTACTGCGCTACAGGACTGCGCGGTTACTGCGCTACAGGACTGTACGGTTACTGCACTACAGGACTGTGTGGTTACTGCGCTACAGGACTGCGCAGGTAACGCAGCTCGGGCGGCCATTTTGCAGGAAAACTCTCCTGCACACTTTTATCTGCGTCTATCGTCTCTGTTTTGGCCCGTGACCTTTATCATGACCTCTATCATGTTGAACTCCTCCTGCTTTCCCAGCAGTAGGGAAGTGGGTTGTGTTGCTATGGAAACCAGAAGCTACAATATTGGCAGTTTGAATCCCAGACATAGTGCTTTTCTACAAGATACAAAATTACCTTTTTTTTTTTTACCCATACATATCTAATGTAAAACATAAGCCCTGTAACTGCCCTTGAATGAGGCTAGTAAATACCTGTTATCCATGCATGTTTAAGATTTTATGATTGGATCTTCATTATCTAATGAAATTAACATAATTACTTAAAATAATAATGATAATGAACACGGTGAATTAAGTATTCTTCTACGTTTTCACTGATTGGCTGATGCTGCATTAAGATTTATTTTTTTAAAAATTAAAAAAAGGTTGCCTGAAGATCTGACGTGGAAACGATCACTAAGCCCACTGCCATCGGGGGCCATCAATTATTCACCTTTGTGAGATGATGATGTCACTTCTATCTTTAGCTCACCTATGGGCCTCAAGGAGCTCATTATCCACACAAGCCTGACATTTTAATTTAGCCCTTCCTACAGCTACGCCGAGCTGTGATTCATTAGAGCCGAAATGGGCCTGTTTTCTCCTCCAGAGCCCTGGTGAAGACTGTGGTGTTGGGTGTCTGTGCTGCGTGCTCTTTTCACAAAGTCCGCCTTCTTCTCCTTCGTCCTGAGAGAAACGTCTTCCCTTTCCTGTAGCGCTGCTCAGCCTCTGCCTCCCTTGAGATAGCCGCTAATATACCGGCGCAGGTCTTTATATCGCATCAGTTCTCCCAGGGATTAGAAGCAGAGGAACATCGAATGGCAGTGAATTACTATGGATTCGTACATGTGGGCTTGTGTACGTCTGTTTCTTCTTTGTGTGAACCCATCGATCTGCTGCCGCTGAATTACAGCTCTCTCCGAGAGGTCTGACACTTCAGGGCCAGTCACACACACACACACACACACACAGAGCTTGGGTGTGTGTGTGTCCACGCAAATGAGCTTGTGTGTGTTCATGCACATTAGATTGTGTGTGTGTTGGCTAAAGAGAGTGTGAGCTTGTGTGCCTATTATAATGCAGGAATATTAAATGGTATGAACTGGGTTGAGGGTAGGGGGTGTTGGATAGGCTGCTGTTTAAACTTTAATATTCAACATAACTCCTCACCTCTGCGCTCATACACTATAAAAACACACAGAGGTCGAATGCTCTGCGGCCTTGAGGTCAGTTCCCAGCATGCACCTCTCCCCCCTGAAGGAGGAGATATAGGACACTCTCCTGTGTTTTCCTGTGAGGGAGGGCTAAGGTTTCAGCGCTGGCAGCTTCTGAGTGACAGCAGGGGATTATGGGGGAGTGACGGGGGCTCCTGCTTGTCCTCAAACGGTGTCCTCTGTGCTGTATGCCCCTCCTCCTCTTCCTCCTCCTCCGATAATACACAGAATACACTAAAACAAGGACAGATCTCAGGTGGGATTAAAATCCCAGGGCGTAAAGATGGGATTTGAGATGAGGTTTAAGGGTGTTTATGGAGGGTGCGGACCCAATGAAAAGAGAGGGAAACCGTCCACAGTTTTATGACTTAAGTGTGAGGTGTTGAGTGACCTCTGACCCCTCCTTCCTCTTGGTGTCAGAGCCCCCACCCTAGGGAAATATGGGGAAATCCAATAAGTATTAAAATTTCATTCCCTGGTATCACCCGTCAAATAATCTCCCCCTTTCGTCTCATCTTTGTGGCGATCACGTTTCGGTCAAAGGCCCCCACTTGGCCAATCGATGCAGGCGTGGGGCTGGTTGCCGTGGCGAGTCGTGACTAGTCTGCCCATGTCGATGCTTCCTGCAGCTCTTTGGTGAGTCATGTGGCCACGTTCTCCCCTGCTGCCGTGAGAGAAATTAATTTCACATTGTTTACAATGCGTAGGGACGACCGAAAACCTTACAAAATGACAAATGAATGAATGAATAAATGCAAAAATAAATATGAGAATAAATACATATGAATAAGTAGTGTTGAGCAATAAATAAATAAAACTTTACCTGCTATATTTTAGCCTATTTATTGCACCAGAGAGGCGATGTGTTTGATGTTTATGCTGTAAATTAAATAAAATGGTGCCTCTAACAGTCCATCTTTTATTCACCATTTATTTTTAATTCAACACTTTAACCAGCCAAAGTTCACGAGCAAAGTTATAGACTCAGTAGCTCTCTAGATTCATGTTCTCTGCTTAATCATAAATAATCAAGTTGAAATACTTTGTTAAACAAATAAGTTGATGTCTATGCTGATATTCTTGTTCCAAGAATGTGGAAACTTGCAGTTTGCATTTGTACTAGGCAAATATGGCCCCAGCATTTCCATATACTGCACTCCAAATAATTATTTTTATTTTTTTGGTTTTTATTGTCCTTTCTTGTTTATTTTCAGTGCATTTGTTTTTTATTTATTGGTCTTCATTCATGTGTGTATTTATATTCTAGTCATCGGTTCAAATTAGTTATTTATTGCCACATTTACTTCTGAGTACCTTTATTATTATTATTATTATTATTATTATTATTATTATTATGAATGCATGTATTTATTATGGATCTAACGGTTCGTGTAAAATAAATACATTTTAAAAAAGCGGTTTGGTTTGTCACCCACAGTGTTCGGCTTGGTTCACTTGCTTCAGAAATCCTCTTTTATGTTTCGGTATGTTTTCAAAATGGGCAAGCGCAAGTTTGTCCTTTTGTTATTTAAAGGTCATTTAAAGGTTTTATTGGCCATTTATATTTGACATCACTGGAAATAAGGAATACAACGATCACTTTACAGCTGCTGCTTTCCTACATAAAGCATCCAGTCAGGAAGACTTTGCCCAGGTGAAGCTTAAGGCTGAAGCAGCAGTCAGGAACAGTCTGCACAGGTGAAGCTTAAGGCTGAAGCAGCAGTCAGGAACAGTCTGCACAGGTGAAGCTTAAGGCTGAAGCACCAGTCAGGAAGAGTCTGCACAGGTGAAGCTTAAGGCTGAAGCAGCAGTCAGGAACAGTCTGCACAGGTGAAGCTTAAGGCTGAAGCAGCAGTCAGGAACAGTCTGCACAGGTGAAGCTTAAGGCTGAAGCACCAGTCAGGAAGAGTCTGCACAGGTGAAGCTTAAGGCTGAAGCATCCAGTCAGGAAGAGTTTGCCCAGGTGAAGCTTAAGGCTGAAGCAGCAGTCAGTCGGTCGGTTTGGGAAATGGCGGTTGTGCAAGAACAAACATAGGTAGCGATTCTCCGACATTATTTAAGTCTGCTGTTTGGGAGCATTGTGGTAGTGATGGGGAAAGAGGTGGTGGATAAAACTACGTCTGTGCACCAGCGTTGCTTTGTGTGGCGTATGCTAATGGTACATGTCGGACATGATGGTCCATTTACGTCAACACCACCCTGGTGTGTCTGTTACAAGCACAAGAACCTCAACCTCTCTACAGCATTTCAACACCCTTTCCATGCTAATTCAGACAGCGTGAAAAATATGATGTTGATGGCCTATAATGTGGGTATTATGTTCCATTTGAAAATAACAAAGAGGCACTTTTCCTTTTGTAAGAAAGCCTGTTTGTTCAAGCTTTTGATAATGATTTGATGACATTTGTCTAACCACTTTTAATAAAAATGTTCATAAATTTAACTTAGTTAAAAACATAAATGAAAATTAGATTAGCATTGGCAATGATTAATTTTTCTCTGCTTTACCAAAAACATGGAGAACCATGAACCCATAGTATTTAGCTTATTCATGTATGTTTGTTAATTTTTTTATACATTTTGGCAGATTTTGCGCTCCTTATTCCAATTTAAATGAATTTGAATTTGTGCTCACCAAAGTCCGTTTTCAGTCTGGTGTGGGTGTAGTTCTCCAGTGTTCCTGCAGGGGGCGATGCAGATTGCAGCATGGAGCACTGAGAGAACAGCAATACTGAGCGAAAATGTTTGGTTCACCTTTTTCCTTTATCTCTTGTAAGAATTCCTAATTAAAATGAGTATCTGTGTTAACTATTCAGGTAAACTAGCAATTATGTGGTGTAATGGTGTATGTGGAAGAGGCTGTTGTGTGATGTAATGGTGTTTGTGGAAGAGGCTGTTGTGTGATGTAATGGTGTTTGTGGAAGAGGCTGTTGTGTGATGTAATGGTGTTTGTGGAAGAGGCAGTTGTGTGATGTAATGGTGTTTGTGGAAGAGGCAGTTGTGTGATGTAATGGTGTATGTGGAAGAGGCTGTTGTGTGATGTAATGGTGTATGTGGAATAGGCTGTTGTGTGATGTAATGGTGTATCTGGAAGAGACTGTTGTGTGATGTAATGGTGTTTGTGGAAGAGGCTGTTGTGTGATGTAATGGTGTTTGTGGAAGAGGTTGTTGTGTGATGTAATGGTGTTTGTGGAAGAGGCAGTTGTGTGATGTAATGGTGTTTGTGGAAGAGGCAGTTGTGTGATGTAATGGTGTTTGTGGAAGAGGCTGTTGTGTGATGTAATGGTGTATGTGGAATAGGCTGTTGTGTGATGTAATGGTGTATCTGGAAGAGACTGTTGTGTGATGTAATGGTGTATGTGGAATAGGCTGTTGTGTGATGTAATGGTGTATCTGGAAGAGACTGTTGTGTGATGTAATGGTGTATCTGGAAGAGACTGTTGTGAATATGTGTGTGGTGCCCCCTGCAGGCGAACCGGTGGCCGCTGGCGACGCTCTGTGTGAAATTGAGACCGACAAGGCTGTGGTCACCATGGAATCCAACGAAGACGGCATCTTGGCCAAGATTTTGGTGAGTTAACCGTTGCCAATGTGTGTCATGGTGTTTCTTTCCGTCGATTAATTTCCTACATGCTAACCTCCTCAACTAAATTCACCTGCTTTGTTGGCCATTCTAATAATCCTTTTCTCTGTAATATAAAAAAATTTAAAAAACATCCAAGTTGTTGTGCGTGACAGAGGAATGAGCAGAGGGTTATGGGTTGGGGTTAGGGTTGGGGTTAGGGTTGGGGTTAGGGTTGGGGTTAGGGTTGGGGTTAGGGTTGGAGGGTAGGCTGGACAGAATGAGAGAACAGAGACTGATATAGAGCATCCTGCCCAGTGATTCCTCCTTCCCCTCACACGTGTCCTTTATTATGTGTTAATTAGCCTCGCTCGTTAAGACCGGCCCGTTCAGCTCAACATTCCTTCTTTCATGCGTTTATTTCATACAGATCATGTGCTTTACATCGCTAAGGGAACGGGAGGGCACCACTAAAAGATGAGTTTGGGTGCGTGCGTGTGTGTGTGTGTGTGTGTGCGTGCGTGCGTGCGTGTGTGCGAGTGTGTGGGTGTGTGTGCGTGTGTGTGTGTGTGTGTGTGTGTGTGTGCGTGTGTGTGTGTGTGTGTGCGTGTGTGTGTGCGAGTGTGTGGGTGTGTGTGCGTGTGTGTGCGTGTGTGTGTGTGTGTGTGCGTGTGTGTGTGTGTGTGTGTGTGCATGAGAGAGAGTGCATTTATTGGATTCTTGCAGGTTTATTGTGCTTACAGATTGCATCACACCCTTCAAAGCAGAATTACTCTGGCATGAGATGTATTTATACATGTGGAGACAGAGTTTATCTCCCCGTGCTGGGCATTCTCCGAGCCTTCATTGACGCTTGTACAAAAGTGTCAGTCATTTTGAGCGCTTACATAATGGCTTGAGATAAACACTCACATAACTGCTACAATTACCCAAAAATGCTGTTTTGTTTTTTTTGAGAATCAGCAGAAAAAAAGCACCTCGTTAAATGTGTTCGTTTTGGGGAGAATCTTAAACACCG
>CM056388.1:446302-463802 GCA_029718625.1 Synaphobranchus kaupii
ATGGATCATTTGGGCCTCATAGATCACAGGATCATTATACTGTGAAATCACTTACAGCTGAATATTAACCAATATTTGAATGCTTGTTTGCTCACAGAAATATTTTTTAATAAAAAAAAAATACAAAAAAAAAAAACATCCACAGTTTTTTGTTTTTTCCCTCAACACTAATTCAGAAAAGGTTTAGTTTTTAGAGAACTTTAATTAATTTGCAGGGTTAATTTGTTTTTAAAAATGAGTAAAATCAGTATTTACAAGAGAGAGCTTAATAACCCTGTGTAAATGAAGGTAATTAACAGGGTTCTGTTATCCGAACATTTCATCTCGGGGCCTGTAGAGTACTATTGCAGTTGTCCTTGTTGAGGTGGTGAGTACTGAGTACTGAGGGCGTGGCTAACTAAATGCTTTCCCTGGAGCTGATGTTTCAATACTTATGAACCCCCCCCACAGTAAGTTTTAAACTCCAGTTTGACATCCCTCACTGTACCGGGGGTCCTAGGGTTTCTGGGGGGGGGGGGGCACAGGGGCATCCCTACGCCTGTAATGGAATGTCCAGCGGGAGGATGGATAATGGGCCCGGGATCACATGTGGAGCGGGTTAGGGGATGGTTTTAACAGGCTTAGTGATGTAGACTAGGCTGGGGTGTAAGACTGTGGAGGGTGGGAGCCACAGCTGAGGCACCCTAATATAGACGGTATGAAGCTTTATGTTTGCGCCTTATGTGCTGATATAGCTGGATACCGACAGAAATAACCCCGTTACCCCCCCAACCAGCAGCCTGAATCGCTAACGGCAACAGCGGGAAGAATACAGGTTCACAACACATACGTCGCCTAGCATGCACATATGGCCCCCACCCTGCGTGTTCATTCTTTCACACGAGTCTTTATTGATTGCGATTCGCTCTGGTAAAACCTCATTTAGAATAGGATGCAAAGGACTGCCTGGAGAGCCGGGCTACATTGAGCAGGAGGAGGGGGGTGGGGAGTCCTGAGCTTTCTGTGATGGGGGAGGGTAGGATAGGGAACAAGCTCAAGTTTGGGCTCCTTTGAGCTCCTTTCCAATGTCATGGCTGAAGGATAAGAAAAGGGCGTGTCATGTTGAGTAACGGACACAGTTACTGCGATGGTCACGTTGTTATTATAGCGGTTTGGAACGTGGCGGCCGTAGAAGAGCAGGTGCGGTTAGCTTGTAAACGGCGCACGGACCCGTGGAGATGTGCTTCCGTCTCGTTAACCCGTTTCATAAACGCGAGCACTAAAGCCCAGGTCCCCCGGCCCGTCGCTGGCCCCCCCCCCCGTGACAGGCTGGCCCCCCCACACCCCCCTGTGACAGGCTGGCCCCCCACACCCCCCCCGTGACAGGCTGGCCCCCACCTGAGCTCATTTTTATTATGACCTCTATTTTTATCACCTCCCGGGCCTGCTGTGGTTTCTCGGTTTAGATGATTCTGATCCTGTTATGCAGGCCTATGGAGACCAGTCTGTGTTCCTAACGGGAGGCGGAGTGTCGACCCTGTTAATCTGCCGCAGACGGGTTCGGGTTAGCTCCCCGCTCTGTTAGATTTGGGGGTTCCCCCTGCATTCTCTGTGGTCCAGCCCTTATTAAAATGTAGCCTGGCGCATGTTCAGGATTACGGGCTTTTTTTAACGTTAACTACGACTTGCACTACTTGCGGCGGGGTGATAAGACCCCCCCGCCCCCCCACTGCATCGTCAGGAGGGAGAGAGTTGTGAGTAATGTCTGGGAACTCCAGCTATCCGTCACCAGCATTCCCACATTCCCACATTTCACTCCGGTGAAAGTTAAAATGGAATGAACCACGTACTGACCGGTGGCTGCATTATTTACCCATTTCTGTCGAAGCTCTTTGATTAATTTTTAGTTCAGTTTTAATGTTTTTGGGAAGGGCCCTCACAACCACACATTAGCCCACGCGTCAGTCTCACATCCACACTTTAATTGGTGGAAACTGGGGACAGACAGACGAATGAAAGCCACACTTAGGGCTGATTCATAGATCCTCACTGCGTATGATTATGTCCTCAGTCTGCCTGGATACAAGCGCCTGGGCGGCGGGTTCATTTTGTGTGTGTGTGTGTGTGTGTGTGTGCGCGCGTGTGCGTGCGTGCGTGTGCCCATGTGTCTGCGCGTGTGTGCGTGTGCGTGTGCCTGTGTGTGGAGAGCGAGAAAATGTGTGTTTGTGTGTGTGTTTGTGTGTGTGTGATATTTTTAGCTGCCCCCTCCTGCTTTAATCGCTGGGTGTTTTATGACCCTTTGGAGGGTCTCCAGTGTGTCCCATTACAGAAGGGGTCAGTTCTATCTATCTCGCATCATGTGGAAGGCCGTGGCATAGGACATAGAGGTCTGCGTATTATTCCCTGACAGGGGGAGCACATGCCCTGCCCCCTCCCCCCTCCCCCCTCACCTCATATGGATCTGTACCAGGGGAGGGGGAGGTATTTTTTTTCCGCTCTTTCCAAATTCACCAATGGAGCTTTCCGGGTTGTTTTTTTTCTATCCCCTTGGTGCAGATTTTTGAAAAGCGATGAGTTTGTCGGCTTCCCCCCCATCCCCCACCTCACGCCCACACCCAATTAACAGCTGCAAGGGTTTTTTTTATTTTTTTTTATTAGCGTGGAACAAGTGCACCGTCAGCTAGTGTGCCAATTGGGGGAAGCACACAGACCGCAAACAAAGATTACCCTGGGGACTGCCTGGGGAGATGCAGTGACACCCAACGGCCAGCGGGTGGCAGCATTGAGCTCGGGGAGAAACGTCTACGACAGAGAATCCTTTCGCACGGTAGCCGTGGAGAGGAGAAGGGGCAGTAACGTAGAGCTCTGTCAGATAACGGGCTGATACAGTGCCAGCAGCAGCACAGCTTCCTGAGAAAGCACAGTTAAACCAGCCCCCTGCTCTAACTGCTGTTTACCCAGTGTCTTAATTGTAGGTTTGGAAGCTTTCTCTGTCTTTCCAGATGGCAGAACTATGGATATGTGTCATATCACGAGGGAACCTGATTGCAGTGTATAGGGGTCCTGCTGTAGTTATGAGGACCGGGTAACCTGACTGCAGTGTACAATATTCCTGCTGTAGTTAAGAGGACCGGGGAACCGGACTGCAGTATACAGGGGTCCTGCTGCAGTTAAGAGGACCGGGGAACCTGATTGCAGTGTACAGGGGTCCTGTTGTAGTTATGAGGACCGGGTAACCTGACTGCAGTGTACAGTATTCCTGCTGTAGTTAAGAGGACTGGGGAACCTGATTGCAGTGTACAGGGGTCCTGTTGTAGTTATGAGGACCGGGGAACCGGACTACAGTGTGCAGTATTCCTGCTGTAGTTATGAGGACCAGGGAACCTGATTGCAGTGTACAGGGATCCTGCTGTAGTTAAGAGGACCGGGCAGGTGCTGTTCTCCCTCGCTGCAGCCCGGCTGTGTGAGGAGACCATGGGGCTCATACTGTGTGTCCTGGGTGGCCAGGCTCGAAAGGATACAGGCCTAATCCTGCTGAGAGGGTCTAAGACAGGCTCTTACTTATGCCTGTTACCTCCGCCTTTCCAGCTCTGCCCAGTATTCTGCAGTGGTGTTTGCCGGGATACACTTTTGCATTAATTTTTTTTACACTTTTGCACGTATATTTGTATGTGTGAAGTGGTGGGGGGGGGGTATAAAAAAAACAAATGTTGTGTTCAATTATTATTAAATTAAAATTTTACTTTAATTAAATTCAACTTGTAAATGTAAAAATATACTTTTAATAGTATATTAATGTTTGCTTCATATGCATGTAAAAATAGTGTCCAAACCTGGCCCATGTGGCGTGTGATGGCACGGCTTACTGCACCTGTGTTTAGTGTGGCGTGGCTAACCACGCCGTGTGCGTGTGGGCGCTAACGGCTCTTCCACAATAAGGGTCCTGGCGTGTGTGTGTGTGTGTGTGTGTGTCCTGGCTCATCCCTTCTGCACTTCAAACGACAACTGTTTCCATTTGGCCACATTACATCCTGTGATCAGCTGGAAGCAAAACGCCATTTGGTTTAAAACGAGAGAGAGGGAGTGGGAGAGAGAACATGTTCCATGGTAACAGGGTTTGCTGAAAAAAATAAATCTGCATAAAAATATCAAGTAACCAGCAGGTCCTTTTTCATCCCTCGCTCTGCATAAAGGTGTAGAAGAGGTGATAAAGGTGTAGAAGAGGTGTGTCTGCCATCTGTGCTGTGTCTGCAGCCGCAGCCACGGCGTAGCATGCCTCTCTCCCCAATTAGATGAATAACGAGCGGGCCGCTGTTTCTCCTAGCGATGTGCTAACCACAAATGCCGATGGAAAGGACCAAACGGTCCCCCTCGTGCCGGCTGCCATAACTGATTAATTATCACACTGCCATCGTCAGTGAATTAATCCGTCAGCCTGGAACACCAACTGACGAGGTTTACGGGCGCACATTTACAAACGCGTGTCACAAAACGGCGCATATTCCTCTGGCTTCTAAACACGATGGATTTGGGTTATTGGTTTATGCTTGTATGTTGCCAAATGGCCATATTGCTGATTTCCATGGCAACGGGCTTCGTCGCGCACCTGAAACCGACGTGAGGAGCATAAGGTGAGCTCTCCCAGCTCGGAGTAAAGGAATAAGACGTTTTCAGGAATAAGACGCCTCCGTCGATCCTGCCGATGTGTGCGTACGGCCCCTCTCCCCGCGCTCGTGCGTTATGCGCGGAGCCGATCCCTAATGGCGCACACGATCCCTGTGGAGGTAGCAGCATTCCCGGAGTGGAAAATTCCCAGAAGAGAGGGAGCGGTTTTCTCAAGGAGATTCCACTGCCTACCTCCAGCTCAGCTTTAAATCACCATATACATCTGTCTCTTTCTCTCACTCTACCTCTAATTTTCCCTTTCCTGTCTACCTTTCCCTCCCTCCTATCTCTCGCTCTTAGTCCCCTCATCCTCCTCTCTTCTCCTCCCATTTATCATCATTTATCATGTCTTACAGGTGAGTACAGTAACGCTAGCTGGGAAGAGCTAGAGAGAGGAGGAGTTATTCTCTTCTTCCTCCACATGACTGAAAACACACATCCATGTAGACCCTCACACAATCCAAACTCTTACCTTCCAATTAATATGACATAATAAACCATTGTCGGTTTGGTTGATGACATAACAGACAATGTTTATGTGTAATAAAATGGCACCTCTAGGGTTGCTGTTGCTCTTAAACTCTGATTTATGCTCTGTCTTGTCATTGTAAGTCACTCTGGATAAGAGAGTCTGTTAAATGGCAGTAATGTAATGTAATGATCAAAGGCGCAGATCTGATAAGCATCAGCATTACTGCTCAGTGCCCATGTGACTTCTGCACTGTCCATAATGCACTCAGAGTTTGTGTCCTCTTTGTGTGTGTGTGTGTGTGTGTGTGTGTGTGTGTGTGTGTGTGTGTGTGTGTGTGTCTGTCTGTGCGCGTGTGTGTATGTATGTGTGTGTCTGTCTGTGCGTGCGTGCGTGCGTGTCTGTGTATGTGCATGCGTCTGTCTGTGTGTGTGTGTGTGTGTGTGTGTGTGTGTGCCATTGTGTTGGAGGGAGATTGAATGTTTTCTGGCCCATCTAAGCCATTGAGAAGACTGATTCCTTTCCGCAAACAAGAAAAACAGCACGGCTCGTCTTCCCGCTCAGTCAGTGTACACGTAATGGGTATTGACTGTAGAAGGTGTTTATTGGTGCTCTTAAAGGGGAATTCCGTCAGCAGAAGAGCAGGTAGGTGCTGTGGCGGGTAGGCGCTGGGGCGTGCTCTGTGTCGGACGGAAGCAGCCGGAAGGAAGGGTAATGAAGCGAGAGCCAGGAGCGGCACTGCCGTTCAAACCCTCGGCTCATGAATAAAGCGCCATTAGATTCACATCATTTCAATAATATCCCACTGTCTCTCTCCCTCTCTTCTCCCCCTATTTATTTCTCCTGCTTTCTCTCTCTCTCTCTCCCTCTCTTTCCATCTCCCTCTCTCCCTGTAATCGATCAGCCTGAGAGTTAGAGAAAAGGCCACCTAATTAAACTTGATTTACTGAGATTGACAAAAGGACATCATTTGTTTTCACTCCAGTGCCATCATTCTCCAACATCGAGCTTGTTTAGTGCTACCCCTCCCCCCTCTCTCTCTCACCCCCTTTATCTCTCTTCCTCCCTCTTTCTCTCTCTCTCTCACTTCCTCCCCCATCTCTTAAAAAAAATCTTTTGTGAAAAAGGGGAGTGGTGTATATATAGATTCACTCTCACTACAGTAATTTTTCACGTTTTGACTGCTCATTAGATTTTAGTAGATTTTAGTCATTTTAGAAGTAATTTCACTTCTACAGGAGGATTATTTTGTATGAATTAGAACATTATTATGCTATTGTTTTGTATTTCTTAAAATTTTGGAACGGCGTTACATATATCCCTGTCTTAATACGGAAACATCCTTTCTCAATTCAGTGCACTTGGACACACCTACTGACTGATCCCCCTCAGGTAACACACCCACTGACTGATCCCCCTCAGGTAACACACCCGCTGACTGATCCCCCTCAGGTAACACACCTGCTGACTGATCCCTCAGGTAACACATCCGCTGACTGATCCCCCCTCAGGTAACACATCCGCTGACTGATCGATCCCCCCTCAGGTAACACACCTGCTGACTGATCCCCCTCAGGTAACACACCTGCTGACTGATCCCCCTCAGGTAACACACCCGCTGACTGATCCCCCTCAGGTAACACACCCGCTGACTGATCCCCCCTCAGGTAACACACCTGCTGACTGATCCCCCTCAGCTAACACACCTGCTGACTGATCCCCCTCAGGTAACACACCCGCTGACTGATCCCCCTCAGGTAACACACCTGCTGACTGATCCCTCAGGTAACACATCCGCTGACTGATCCCCCCTCAGGTAACACATCCGCTGACTGATCGATCCCCCCTCAGGTAACACACCTGCTGACTGATCCCCCTCAGGTAACACACCTGCTGACTGATCCCCCTCAGGTAACACACCCGCTGACTGATCCCCCTCAGGTAACACACCCGCTGACTGATCCCCCCTCAGGTAACACACCTGCTGACTGATCCCCCTCAGCTAACACACCTGCTGACTGATCCCCCTCAGGTAACACACCCGCTGACTGATCCCCCTCAGCTAACACACCTGCTGACTGATCCCCCTCAGGTAACACACCCGCTGACTGATCCCCCTCAGCTAACACACCTGCTGACTGATCCCCCTCAGGTAACACACCCGCTGACTGATCCCCCTCAGGTAACACACCCGCTGACTGATCCCCCTCAGGTAACACACCCGCTGACTGATCCCCCTCAGGTAACACACCCGCTGACTGATCCCCCTCAGGTAACACACCCGCTGACTGATCCCTCAGGTAACACACCCGCTGACTGATCCCCCTCAGCTAACACACCCGCTGACTGATCCCCCTCAGGTAACACACCCGCTGACTGATCCCCCTCAGCTAACACACCCGCTGACTGATCCCCCTCAGGTAACACACCCGCTGACTGATCCCTCAGCTAACACACCTGCTGACTGATCCACCTCAGCTAACACACCTGCTGACTGATCCCCCTCAGGTAACACACCTGCTGACTGATCCCTCAGGTAACACATCCGCTGACTGATCCCCCCTCAGGTAACACATCCGCTGACTGATCGATCCCCCCTCAGGTAACACACCTGCTGACTGATCCCCCTCAGGTAACACACCTGCTGACTGATCCCCCTCAGGTAACACACCCGCTGACTGATCCCCCTCAGGTAACACACCCGCTGACTGATCCCCCCTCAGGTAACACACCTGCTGACTGATCCCCCTCAGCTAACACACCTGCTGACTGATCCCCCTCAGGTAACACACCCGCTGACTGATCCCCCTCAGCTAACACACCTGCTGACTGATCCCCCTCAGGTAACACACCTGCTGACTGATCCCCCTCAGCTAACACACCTGCTGACTGATCCCCCTCAGGTAACACACCCGCTGACTGATCCCCCTCAGGTAACACACCCGCTGACTGATCCCCCTCAGGTAACACACCCGCTGACTGATCCCCCTCAGGTAACACACCCGCTGACTGATCCCCCTCAGGTAACACACCCGCTGACTGATCCCTCAGGTAACACACCCGCTGACTGATCCCCCTCAGCTAACACACCCGCTGACTGATCCCCCTCAGGTAACACACCCGCTGACTGATCCCCCTCAGCTAACACACCCGCTGACTGATCCCCCTCAGGTAACACACCCGCTGACTGATCCCTCAGCTAACACACCTGCTGACTGATCCACCTCAGCTAACACACCTGCTGACTGATCCCCCTCAGGTAACACACCCGCTGACTGATCCCCCTCAGGTAACACACCCGCTGACTGATCCCCCTCAGGTAACACACCCGCTGACTGATCCCCCTCAGGTAACACACCCGCTGACTGATCCCTCAGCTAACACACCTGCTGACTGATCCACCTCAGCTAACACACCTGCTGACTGATCCCCCTCAGCTAACACACCCGCTGACTGATCCCCCTCAGGTAACACACCCGCTGACTGATCCCTCAGCTAACACACCTGCTGACTGATCCACCTCAGCTAACACACCTGCTGACTGATCCCCCTCAGGTAACACACCCGCTGACTGATCCCCCTCAGGTAACACACCCGCTGACTGATCCCCCTCAGGTAACACACCCGCTGACTGATCCCTCAGGTAACACACCTGCTGACTGATCCCCCTCAGGTAACACACCCGCTGACTGATCCCCCTCAGGTAACACACCCGCTGACTGATCCCCCTCAGGTAACACACCCGCTGACTGATCCCCCTCAGGTAACACACCCGCTGACTGATCCCCCTCAGGTAACACACCCGCTGACTGATCCCCCTCAGGTAACACACCCGCTGACTGATCCCCCTCAGCTAACACACCTGCTGACTGATCCCCCTCAGGTAACACACCCGCTGACTGATCCCTCAGCTAACACACCTGCTGACTGATCCACCTCAGCTAACACACCTGCTGACTGATCCCCCTCAGGTAACACACCCGCTGACTGATCCCCCTCAGGTAACACATCCGCTGACTGATCCCCCTCAGGTAACACACCCGCTGACTGATCCCTCAGGTAACACACCCGCTGACTGATCTCCCTCAGCTAACACACCCGCTGACTGATCCCCCTCAGGTAACACACCCGCTGACTGATCCCCCTCAGGTAACACACCCGCTGACTGATCCCCCTCAGATAACACACCCACTGACTGATCCCCCTCAGGTAACACACCCGCTGACTGATCCCCCCCTCAGGTAACACACCTGCTGACTCATCCCTCAGGTAACTGTTTTGATGCAGCCCCCAGTTGGGTTCTAAAAGTTTAAAAGAGTCTCTTTCTTTTTTCCTCTTGTTCGCACGGCTCATCTTTCACTCTATTTTCTCACTCCTTCCTTCAGAAAACATTTATCCATGTGCCACCTGCTCTCTGTGGATTTTGCCAAAGGGCTACTCCTTCAGCACCTGGGAGACACCAGGAACATTCTAGAATAACTTGGTGTACATCGCGTGACATTACATCAGCTTTAAATAAACAGCAAACACCTCATCATTGCCTTCACGTGTGAAATATGCATTTAATCAGTGCCTGGGGCTGTGCAGGCTGCTGGGGGAGGGGGCACTGCTCTGGATGTGCATTTGAGTAAATACACACGTTCCCCATGGGGGGAGGGGGGTTTAGAGCAAACAAAATGGCGGGTCCCTGTATTTCTATGAATGCATCTCTCTCTCTCTCTCTCCTCCCCTCTCTCTCTCTCTCCTCCCCTCTCTCTCTCTCTCCCCCTCTCTCTCTCTCTCTCCCTCAGATGGCAGAGGGAAGTCGCAGTGTGCCTCTGGGCACGCTCATCGCCCTCATGGTGGAGGAGGGTGAGGACTGGAAACAGGTGGAGGCTCCGCCCACCCAGACGGCTCCGCCCAGCCCCGCTGCCGTGGCTCCGCCCCCAGTCCCGGCCCCGCCCCGCTCAGGCCCCGCCCGCCCCCAGTGCAGCGGCCTCCGAGGAAGAGTGAGTGACCGTCCCCTCGGACCCCCATCTTTCAAAGTGCTGAGCGGTGTCCGGGCATGTGAAACGAAAGGGCAGCCCTGAGTGCTGTTTATAGCGTAAATACAGCCCTGACAGGGGACAGGGCCTCCACACAACAGCTTCAAAGCCGCACACGTTTGATTTGCAAACACCGCTTTGCTGAGGCTCAATGTACACACTGTTTTTTTTTTTTTGTTTTTTTTAAACGGGGGTCAAAAGGTAACAGGTTTGTGCTTTTTTTTTTGGGGGGGGGGGGGGGGGGGGTTGTTACCGTCCTCGTGAAATATTAATGAGACTGAATCAAACAAGCACACTTTGTTTCTAAAGCATTCTTTTGTTCAGATAAGCCCCAATGCGGTTATGTAATAGAAAAAAGGTGTTAGATGTTAAATAAGGAAGTTGGAATCGTCACTTTTTAATTACCCACAATGAACCAGGGTCAGAGTCCATTGCACTTCAGTTTAGTCAGTTCAGGAAATGAATAGCAAATAAATGAATTCCCTGAGAAGTCAGTCATTGAACAGTCAGTGGAAGTTTTTCAATTTGCGCAGCATAAGTCAGCTCATTCCCTGAAGCCCGTCCGTGCAGTGCTCCCTCGGTGTAGTCCGAACCGTGAGTGTGTGCCCCGTGACTCGTCTTGCTTTCTTTACATATTAAGTTGACATGTTCTGTGTCACGGGTCAGTGCAGACAGGTGTACAGTTTACGGGCGGTACATAGAATGTGCTTACCGCTGGAACAGACACGGTGAACCTTGACGGAGGTCAGAGCTAAAGACCTCCGGTACGTTCTGTGCGTCTGAGTGGTGACGGTCACCATGGAAATGTGGTCACATGGTGCTGGGGGTTCAGGGGGCAGGCAGAGGTGTAAAATCCAGGTTCAGGTAAAAGTCCTCCCCATGGCTGAGTTCATGGGTGGAAGAAACACATGGCAGGACTTTTACTTTCTGATCCCTGGACTTTCCACCCCAGGGGTTAGAGAGTGCAGGGGTGGGGGTTCAGGGGTTAGAGAGTGCTGGGGTGGGGGTTCAGGGGTTAGAGAGTGCTGGGGTGGGGGTTCAGGGGTTAGAGAGTGCTGGGGTGGGGGTTCAGGGGTTAGAGAGTGCTGGGGTGGGGGTTCAGGGGTTAGAGAGTGCTGGGGTGGGGGTTCAGGGGTTAGAGAGTGCTGGGGTGGGGGTTCAGGGGTTAGAGAGTGCTGGGGTGAGGGTTCAGGGGTTAGAGAGTGCAGGGGTGGGGGTTCAGGGGTTAGAGAGTGCTGGGGTGGGGGTTCAGGGGTTAGAGAGTGCTGGGGTGAGGGTTCAGGGGTTAGAGAGTGCAGGGGTGGGGGTTCAGGGGTTAGAGAGTGCAGGGGTGGGGGGTTCAGGGGTTAGAGAGTGCTGGGGTGGGGGTTCAGGGGTTAGAGAGTGCTGGGGTGGGGGTTCAGGGGTTAGAGAGTGCAGGGGTGGGGGTTCAGGGGTTTAGAGAGTGCTGGGGTGGGGGGTTCAGGGGTTAGAGAGTGCTGGAGTGGGGGTTCAGGGGTTAGAGAGTGCTGGGGTGGGGGTTCAGGGGTTAGAGAGTGCTGGGGTGGGGGTTCAGGGGTTAGAGAGTGCTGGGGTGGGGGTTCAGGGGTTAGAGAGTGCTGGGGTGGGGGTTCAGGGGTTAGAGAGTGCTGGGGTGGGGGTTCAGGGGTTAGAGAGTGCTGGGGTGGGGGTTCAGGGGTTAGAGAGTGCAGGGGTGGGGGTTCAGGGGTTAGAGAGTGCTGGGGGTGGGGAAGGGGGGGGTTCAGGGGTTATTCGGGGGAGTAACAGGCTATGGCAGACAGGATTGAGCCCCCCAAGTTGAGAGTAGTGGTCACACCAGCAAACCCATTGAAAGATTGCCCACGAGAAATGGCTCCGTCTGGATGCCCTCAACTATTGGGAAGCAGGGAGCATGAGGGTCTTTATTGGCTGATGGTTTGTGTCCCCCCCCCCCCCCCCCCCCCCCCCCCCCCCCCCCAGGCTAAGACTGAGCCCAGCTGCACGCTACATCCTGGACACGCTCGGACTGGACCCACAGCTGGCCACGCCCACTGGTCCCCGAGGCCTCATCACAAAGGAGTGAGCGAGGGGGAAATTGGAGGGGGGGGGGGGGGTGCGGGTGTGCGGGAGTGCGGGAAATGTTAACCTGAGTAGGGACCCCTGAATTATAGACCTGGTTCTGAATAAAGGATTTAATAGAGCTTTGTGCAGACAGAGTGATGCTGATAGCAGTGTTAGCGATGAGGAGCTTTGTACAGACACAGTGATGCTGATAGCAGTGTTAGCGATGAGGAGCTTTGTACAGACAGAGTGATGCTGATAGCAGTGTTAGCGATGAGGAGCTTTGTACAGACAGAGTGATGCTAATAGCAGTGTTAGCGATGAGGAGCTTGGTACAGACAGAGTGATGCTAATAGCAGTGTTAGCGATGAGGAGCTTTGTACAGACAGAGTGATGCTGATAGCAGTGTTAGCGATGAGGAGCTTTGTACAGACAGAGTGATGCTAATAGCAGTGTTAGCGATGAGGAGCTTTGTACAGACAGAGTGATGCTAATAGCAGTGTTAGCGATGAGGAGCTTTGTACAGAGTGATGCTGATAGCAGTGTTAGCGATGAGCAGCTTTGTACAGACAGAGTGATGCTAATAGCAGTGTTAGCGATGATGAGCTTTGTACAGACAGAGTGATGCTAATAGCAGTGTTAGCGATGAGGAGCTTTGTACAGACAGAGTGATGCTAATAGCAGTGTTAGCGATGATGAGCTTTGTACAGACAGAGTGATGCTAATGGCAGTGTTAGCGATGAGGAGCTTTGTACAGACAGAGTGATGCTGATAGCAGTGTTAGCGATGAGGAGCTTTGTACAGACAGAGTGATGCTAATAGCAGTGTTAGCGATGAGGAGCTTTGTACAGACAGAGTGATGCTAATAGCAGTGTTAGCGATGAGGAGCTTTGTACAGAGTGATACTAATAGCAGTGTTAGCGATGAGGAGCTTTGTACAGACAGAGTGATGCTGATAGCAGTGTTAGCGATGAGGAGCTTTGTACAGAGTGATGCTAATAGCAGTGTTAGCGATGAGGAGCTTTGTACAGACAGAGTGATGCTGATAGCAGTGTTAGCGATGAGGAGCTTTGTACAGACAGAGTGATGCTAATAGCAGTGTTAGCGATGAGGAGCTTTGTACAGACAGAGTGATGCTAATAGCAGTGTTAGCGATGAGGAGCTTTGTACAGACAGAGTGATGCTAATAGCAGTGTTAGCGATGAGGAGCTTTGTACAGACAGAGTGATGCTAATAGCAGTGTTAGCGATGAGGAGCTTTGTACAGAGTGATGCTGATAGCAGTGTTAGCGATGAGGAGCTTTGTACAGACAGAGTGATGCTAATAGCAGTGTTAGCGATGAGGAGCTTTGTACAGACAGAGTGATGCTAATAGCAGTGTTAGCGATGAGGAGCTTGGTACAGAGTGATGCTAATAGCAGTGTTAGCGATGAGGAGCTTTGTACAGACAGAGTGATGCTAATAGCAGTGTTAGCGATGAGGAGCTTTGTACAGACAGAGTGATGCTAATAGCAGTGTTAGCGATGAGGAGCTTTGTACAGACAGAGTGATGCTAATAGCAGTGTTAGCGATGAGGAGCTTTGTACAGAGTGATGCTGATAGCAGTGTTAGCGATGAGGAGCTTTGTACAGACAGAGTGATGCTAATAGCAGTGTTAGCGATGATGAGCTTTGTACAGACAGAGTGATGCTAATAGCAGTGTTAGCGATGATGAGCTTTGTACAGACAGAGTGATGCTAATAGCAGTGTTAGCGATGAGGAGCTTTGTACAGAGTGATGCTGATAGCAGTGTTAGCGATGAGGAGCTTTGTACAGACAGAGTGATGCTAATAGCAGTGTTAGCGATGAGGAGCTTTGTACAGACAGAGTGATGCTAATAGCAGTGTTAGCGATGAGGAGCTTTGTACAGACAGAGTGATGCTGATAGCAGTGTTAGCGATGAGGAGCTTTGTACAGACAGAGTGATGCTAATAGCAGTGTTAGCGATGAGGAGCTTTGTACAGAGTGATGCTGATAGCAGTGTTAGCGATGAGGAGCTTTGTACAGACAGAGTGATGCTAATAGCAGTGTTAGCGATGAGGAGCTTTGTACAGAGTGATGCTGATAGCAGTGTTAGCGATGAGGAGCTTTGTACAGACAGAGTGATGCTAATAGCAGTGTTAGCGATGAGCAGCTTTGTACAGACAGAGTGATGCTAATAGCAGTGTTAGCGATGATGAGCTTTGTACAGACAGAGTGATGCTAATAGCAGTGTTAGCGATGAGGAGCTTTGTACAGACAGAGTGATGCTAATAGCAGTGTTAGCGATGATGAGCTTTGTACAGACAGAGTGATGCTAATGGCAGTGTTAGCGATGAGGAGCTTTGTACAGACAGAGTGATGCTGATAGCAGTGTTAGCGATGAGGAGCTTTGTACAGACAGAGTGATGCTAATAGCAGTGTTAGCGATGAGGAGCTTTGTACAGACAGAGTGATGCTAATAGCAGTGTTAGCGATGAGGAGCTTTGTACAGAGTGATACTAATAGCAGTGTTAGCGATGAGGAGCTTTGTACAGACAGAGTGATGCTGATAGCAGTGTTAGCGATGAGGAGCTTTGTACAGAGTGATGCTAATAGCAGTGTTAGCGATGAGGAGCTTTGTACAGACAGAGTGATGCTGATAGCAGTGTTAGCGATGAGGAGCTTTGTACAGACAGAGTGATGCTAATAGCAGTGTTAGCGATGAGGAGCTTTGTACAGACAGAGTGATGCTAATAGCAGTGTTAGCGATGAGGAGCTTTGTACAGACAGAGTGATGCTAATAGCAGTGTTAGCGATGAGGAGCTTTGTACAGACAGAGTGATGCTAATAGCAGTGTTAGCGATGAGGAGCTTTGTACAGAGTGATGCTGATAGCAGTGTTAGCGATGAGGAGCTTTGTACAGACAGAGTGATGCTAATAGCAGTGTTAGCGATGAGGAGCTTTGTACAGACAGAGTGATGCTAATAGCAGTGTTAGCGATGAGGAGCTTGGTACAGAGTGATGCTAATAGCAGTGTTAGCGATGAGGAGCTTTGTACAGACAGAGTGATGCTAATAGCAGTGTTAGCGATGAGGAGCTTTGTACAGACAGAGTGATGCTAATAGCAGTGTTAGCGATGAGGAGCTTTGTACAGACAGAGTGATGCTAATAGCAGTGTTAGCGATGAGGAGCTTTGTACAGAGTGATGCTGATAGCAGTGTTAGCGATGAGGAGCTTTGTACAGACAGAGTGATGCTAATAGCAGTGTTAGCGATGATGAGCTTTGTACAGACAGAGTGATGCTAATAGCAGTGTTAGCGATGATGAGCTTTGTACAGACAGAGTGATGCTAATAGCAGTGTTAGCGATGAGGAGCTTTGTACAGAGTGATGCTGATAGCAGTGTTAGCGATGAGGAGCTTTGTACAGACAGAGTGATGCTAATAGCAGTGTTAGCGATGAGGAGCTTTGTACAGACAGAGTGATGCTAATAGCAGTGTTAGCGATGAGGAGCTTTGTACAGACAGAGTGATGCTGATAGCAGTGTTAGCGATGAGGAGCTTTGTACAGACAGAGTGATGCTAATAGCAGTGTTAGCGATGAGGAGCTTTGTACAGAGTGATGCTGATAGCAGTGTTAGCGATGAGGAGCTTTGTACAGACAGAGTGGGAATAGGTGGGGTACACTCATGCATCCGTCCCCAAAGACTGGGGTCCAGAGTGTGTTAGACCCTGTTGTCTGAGCGTGCTCACACCTCAGAGAAAGCGAGAACCGCCGCGCGTCGCCTCTAATGGCCGCCCGCCGTCACGCCGCCGGTTGGGGACCCGGAGCTGATGATGAATCCCTCCGCTGGGGCTGCTGTTGGCACGGCAACATCACACCAAGGAGACTGCTGGGGAATCTCATTAGGGGTCTCTGTCTCCACAGCAACCCAGTCTCCAGGATCCTCTGTGTCCATAGAAACGGACTGTGTGGGTCTGTGTTTGTAAGTGAGGGGAGAAAGGGGGAAGAGGTGTGACAGCGATGGCTCTTTATGAAATTCCTCTTTAAGGTTAAAGGTTAATATCCCAAAACAAGACTCAAGAGTTCTGTTCTGTTTGCCATCAAATGCAGTTCAGAGGTAACCCAGCACAGAGGTAACCCAGCACAGAGGTATAAACAACAGGACTTCTCCATTCAGTGAATCAAAAGGATGTTACTCATTAGTGAGTCATGGTTAGAGCTATCAGTGTGGTTTCTGTAGAGGAAGCTGCCGGACACACCTCTTCCTCTTCATCGTATCGCTGCCCTCCACACTGTGCCCTGGCGCTCTGACAAGCAGAAACCTCGGGTAATGGGGGACTTCCATCAGCCATTTTCCAGCACAATACCCGCCATGTTGGAGCAGTTTGCAGGAATGCAGCCTCTTCCAGCACAGTTACCGCCATGTTGGAGCAGTTTGCAGGAATGCAGCCTCTTCCAGCACAGTTACCGCCATGTTGGAGCAGTTTGCAGGAATGCAGCCTCTTCCAGCACAGTTACCGCCATGTTGGAGCAGTTTGCAGGAATGCAGCTTTGCCACTTTAGCGACGGGCTCTGTTGTAACGGCCGATACCCTGTGATGAGTGCACACATAAAACGTGGTTACTGCACACTATCCCCACAGTATAATGCTTGGTGTCAAACGTACTGTGTGTTGAGTGATTTAAGATCAAACATTTTGCTGTGTGTGTACTGGTATTACACTTCCCCAAAACCTCCCTCTTCCCCACCCCAAAGTGCTGTCTCTGTCGTCTCCGTCTCTCTCTCTCTCTCCATCACTACTTCTCGTTCTTTGTCTCCCCCTCCCTTAGATACGACTCAGACATGGGAAGTCTCCTCCCCTCTCCGTGTGTTATTAGTGAAGGAGCTAAAAACGATCGGAACAGAATGTACATTACAGGAGAATGACCTCACCACTCATTATATAACTGAGGGGAAGGAGAGAGAGAGAGGGGGAGGGGGGCTACAGGTGAGTGAGCTGTGTGGAGGGGCCCGTGGGCAGCAGGGACACGCCCATGTGGCTTTTTCCAGTTGAAATCCACACCCCAGCCCTTGTTTTATCACCCGCCATATTTCGCCCATTGTTACCTTGGCGATATGGAAACGGTTAATTATGTTTGCTTTTGACAGTGTAAAGCAGCGCAGGCTAAATCCCCCCCAATGAGGCTCACGATGCGCGGAGTGCGTAAATACAGACTTTCATCCCTGCAGGTCTGTCTCCGGAGCCTGACGGACATAAAACGCACAAACGCCAGAGCGTCAAGTGCAGCGTATTGTTTAGGGACGGACTTTGAGCACAGCGGT